>KV751316.1:2159921-2178158 GCA_001698575.1 Mola mola | reverse complement strand
GAAGTACAGTGAATAAGCCAGTGGCATGCACAAGAGTGTGGGTGTTGTGTTCACCCAGGCATGCCTGTGTGCATTAGCAATGCCCAGGCCCGGATTGGGAGAATTGACTGAGATTAGCTGTAAAAGGATTACAGACCATGCCTCATTAACATACTCATTTACAGCCAAAAACACATACACATCCACACAAAATCCTCTTCTCTACTGTTATTTTCTTGAAAATGTGTCTGTCTCTCTCAAACGCATTCAGGCACGCAGTGTTTCATCCACAACTGATGTGAGATTGAGAGCATCTTCATCAATGAATTCACTTGGCATTCATTAGGATAGAGTAAACGTAACACTCAACACTGCTTCCAGAGAATCACCTCATATAGAAAGCCAGACTGTACTATAACACCCACACAATTGCAAAGACCAGAGGAACAGTAATGGTGATTGCTTCAGTTTTGCCATATTTGACAAAAATTCTAAGAGCCTATAGGGAGTTATAAATAGGGAGTTTTTCACTTTGTGATCCAGAGCAGCACTTAAAAAAGTGCAACAAAAATGTTAAAAAAAATGTTTAAATACAATTCAAACATGTAAATCTAACCCATACACGTCTTCAAATGAAGACATTGGGTGATGGGCTTTCTTATAAACATAAACCACAGGTAAACAGGCTGTGTGTCACATTTAATGAGTAAGTATTATTATTAGCACTCTGGTGCAGCTGCACAACAGCTGCCACTGACATTTAGTCATTGGAGCTTTTGCTCTCAGTGGGAAGCAAGGTAGCCATTATGCTCTGGCTGGCCAAAGGGCTCACTCCCTTCTGGCTATATCTTCTGCTTTCCATCCTATTTTCCCTGCTAAGATCTGTTAAATGTCCTATTAACAACATCTGCTTAACTATTTGATGGCTGAGAAAACCTAAAACTAAAGCAAATTTGACTTGATTGGCATTTTTGTTGAAGGGTAACAAACTAAGTTATAACAGATAACAAGTATGCAATCAAATTTTTTGTTGTATTGCCTCTCTTTCTGGTCTCTGAAACAACTGTATAAAAGTTTTTCCATATATTGCACAGTCATTGACTTTGAATCAAGAATAAACAGATTAAATTTTGGTGACAAGTATAGACTAGTGTGGTGTTTCATTGAAACTGCTCCGTGTTTGCCTATAAAATGCCATGCCCCACATGAGGCTTGAACTCACAACCTTTATGTACGAGGCTGACGTGCCGCCTACTGCGCAAACGAGGCTTCAAAAACTCATTTTTTACACACTCAATTTTGGACGGACAAACCGTGACCTCCAAAATCAAATTCGTTCATCCTTGAGTCAAAGTCAATGATTATAATTATGCAAAATTATAATAAATTCCATCCAGGTGTTCCCAAGATGTCATTTTCACAAGAAAAGGATGTTAAGGGACTCACCATGTGAGACTTAGTGGGAAAGACTAAACACTAGGAAAAGACAAGTGAAACGCAGATGCAATTTAACGAAATTGGGATGCAGCCGACCGTTCAAATGTGGAAGATTTCTCTGTAGCTGTTCCTGAGCTGTTGTGTTCACAAGATAAAGTGGATTGCAAACAGAATGAAAATTTTGCATGTCTCCTAATGTAATACAATTGTCACATGTGAGGCTCAAACTCCCAACTAATAATACATATAATAGATGTCATAAATGTTCACGTCCTTCCATGAAAAAACTGGCCAAAGACGCTCCATAAAAAGAGCCTTCTTTTCAAGCAATCATATCTTTTTGATACCCTAGCCTCGCAGTGTTCTGGTCCCTGTGAACTCATATTGTATTATGAAGTTATATTCTAGTTTTAAATTTAGATTGTTTGCTATAATTGTCATAATGTTCACTAAATTGAAATTATTATTATTTTTTTTTTTTTGGTTATCCACCTCTTGATTTGTTTTAGAGACACAATTTAATGCATTTTGATTCTTGTTTCTCTTAAATAAATTTTATTTTGTACTTTAATCCCTGAGCTTCCTGTGTCTGCTTGTGGGTCCAGACTCCGCACGTCACAACCCTTTTAGGAAGTTTCATTAAAATTGAACAGTAGGTTGTGTCTTATCATATGGACAAACTCAAAACTTTAAAATTATTCAAACTAGATAAACTAATTTAACTGTAGCCTCAAACAAAATTTGAGAATACAATATAACTCAACATTATTTTATTATTTTATTATTGTTGTCAGGGTCCGCTAGTGTAAAGTGTCTGTCTGTTAGGGTCAGTCAGTGTCTCCCCTCATGTTTTGAAATCCCTATGTGTCTATTCCCCACTTCCTCTCTAGTCTTGTCTCCCAGGTGTGTCTGATTATTCCCACTCCCTAATGTGTCCCACCTGTGTCCAGTTGTCTAACTCTCCCTCGTGTATTTAACCCCTGTGTTCCCTTCCTCCCATGCCAGATGGTCTTTTCTTTCTAGCGCGCATTACAGCGAATATTCTGTGTAAGTCTCCTTGTGTCTGATCTGTATTCCGTGTTCCGATTACCGAGTTTGCCTTTTCCTTATCTGTACCTTCGATAATTTGAATTCCTGGTCAGACTGTTATTATTAAAATGACTACCGATTCAGAAAGCTCCCTGTGTGCCTCTGCATTATTGGATTCCCCAGACCTGCTACCTGATAATTGTTACATTATGACATCACAAACTCATACAGCTTTACTTTCCAAAGCATAATTCTACTTGGCCACAATTCTACTAATATAGCACACCAGAAATTCTATCTTGCCATGGGTTTTCACATTAAAGTAAGTAATTTTTATAGTTAATTTTCACTCATTAATGAATATTCATGTGACAAAAATGCTGATATCCAAAGCGCATATATTTCCCCAACGTTAGCATAAACATGAGGGCTTTTTAAAATGCATGTATCATGAAAAAAAAAAATCACACTATTGATAATTTCTCTGAAATCCAGAGTCAAAGCCTTGTTTGACAATATTTGTGCCACACTTGAGTGTGAAGACTGAATGCTCATAAGGTTCATATCTCATTATTCGTACTGATCACACTAAAATTCAGAGGGGATCAGGGGTTCAGGTTGTTGCTCAGGTCAGACCTGAACAACAAGTATGAAGGCACATGTGGATACAAGCCACAAAACATCTTGACTATCATGGACTATCCAAATTAGCTATTTTAATAATCGTCCAATAAATCTGTAAGATCGCCACCATTTTCCTATGTACAGACTACTTGGTACATCAAAACATACATGTGCAGTACAGAGAGCAAACTGAGAGATGCTGTCATCTAGTACTACCAAACCTAACAAGAATTGGATTCTACAGAATGGGTATAATACAGTAAATTACAGACTTAGTGGCTTGTTACCCTTGGTTGGCAAGCTAATTGACAGACTGAGCCACTTGCACTGGTAAGTGAGAGACTATGAGAGACGTGAGAGTCCAGTGGGTCTTGATAATGGAGCATAGTGAAATTTTCACTGTAGTCTACTCTAATTTCATAATCATCAGTTATTGGTAAATGTTTCCAAAACACTGACATTGCTCATCATGCAGCTACCTCCTCCCTAATTAGGACAAAATTATATGAAGTGAAAATTGTGCTTTTACGTTGACACATGCCCTACATGATATCATAGAAGGGAGGAGTTTATGATCTATATTTTGCAGCCAACCACCCTGGTGGTTGCAATTAATTGTATTAGAGTGGTTTTATCACACAAAAATGAGTACATGAGCCCAGTATCCGACTGAAATCCGAAACCGGTATCGGTGTCGGTGCATAACAAGCAGGAAGAACATATTAATGCAGACGTAGCCTGAGCTGAACTCCAATTAGCTTGGGCAACATTAATGGAACAAAAACATCTTAATATGAGACACTTACCCAGCACTTGGGTGGCAAATGCTGCCATGGCACTCTGCAGTCGGTCTGGCCTGAATGCCTGAATTAATAACAACTGGGGAGAGCAAAATATCAGACAAAAATTTTACATACCCAAATTGTCTGCTAGAGAGAAAATAACACAACACTAGTTGGGATACAAACAAATTCAGAGAGGCTTTGAGATATTCTCTTATTTGAAATACCTTTGAGTAAAGTTCACTGGTTTGACAGTCAAGAATGCATATTTATAATCTTTATTCCCTAAAACATCACATGTCAAGGGGTGTGCTCAAAGACACAACCTAACTGTTTTAAATGTCCACAGACCTTTGACATCTTCTGTAAATAATATGGTGTTCAGTCTTTAGGGGGGCAGCAAACTGACCTGCTGGAAGGCAGAAATTTTATTAGCAATGGAGGATGGGATTTCCTGTTCACACTGCGAGCTCTGCGAGAAGGACAGCCAAAGGTCGGAGTCACTGAGACACAGGGACTGGTAGAGGCCTGGGAATGTAGTCTGTGAAAGAGGGATGACAAAAGATAACACAGTGAAGTACATACAGGTCAAGAAATAGCATTAAGTAGGTAAATACAGTATATCAAATATTTCATAAGAACCACTTGTCTAATGCTCTATTTAAAAGGTATTAGAATTTTATTTTTGGTATCTGAAGAAAAAAATCAAAATTTCAATATGATTGTTTATATTATTAAGCATTAATGTTGAGCCTGTCATATGCTGTAGATGGTACAATATTGTTCATATTCCTTTGTGTTTGTGTACGTCAGTGTTTATATCATTGGATTTACTTTAAAAATGGCCACAGCTCCATGCCTTTCCTGATTAATCCAAGAAGGGAACTCCTGCAAGAGAGGAGAGATATAAGCCAAGGACTGACTTCATACAGTGTCTTCGTGTTCTCAGGACTAGTGTTACCTCTTTCTTAAACATTTCGCCTACAATGGATCCAGTGAAGACATCCCATTCCTATAGAAAAAAAATTGTGTTAACATTTGGCCGATCTAGTCTTGAAACTTTTACATCAACAAAGTTACTCACATTCTCCTGGAAGAGCTCTGGGTACATGCCTTTCACGAAGTGCATAGCAAACATCGACTGGTCAGCCTGAGAGAGAGAGAGGAGGGAGAGAGAGCTTAAGAACATGCTAATTCATGGTAAAGCACAGAATGTTGCATCTCTTCCAGAAAAAGGGCAATCACACTCATGTCTCCACCGCATGATACTGTATACAACTGAACCTGCTAATGGGCATATATGGGGTTGCTAAACACAGAAAAAAAGAGCACCAGGGACCAGTACAACTACACTGGCTATGCTGTCATCGTTATATTCTTGTCTTATTCTTGTTATATGTCTTCTCTGCCATTCTCTCTCTCTCTCTCTCTCTCTACTGTCTCATCCACTTGCAACAGAAGAAGCCACTTATCAAGATGCTCATCCCGCTTCCAACCACCATGAGAAACAGTGACCGAGAAATGCAAGAGGATACAGAAAATACGGCAGAAACAGAAACAGAAAGAAGGCAAAAAGCAAATATGTACAAATTGACATACACACAGACACAAAGCAGTGCAATCACAAGGACACACATGGTGCAGGGTGCCCATGATGGATGATGCAGAATAAACTTAAGTTTTTTTTTCCTCAATCGATTAACCCTCAGTTGTTTTTTCCTTTTTTTTTTAAATTCTAAACTAAGAAATAGGTTGATAAAAACATTCAACATTGTGGGTCAGGAGGTAAAGCAATCGTCCAGTGATCAGAAGGTCAGTGGTTTGATCCCTGGCCCCTACAGTCTACATGTTGAACTGTCCAGGAACAAGATACTGGACCCCAAATTGCTCCCAATGCTGCGCCATCAGTGTGTGAGTGTGTGTGTGTGTGTGAGAATTGGTAAATAAATGCAGACTTGTGTAAAGCACCATGACTGGAAAAAAACTATATAAATGCAGTCCATTCCATTTACTATTAAAATATATGCAATGTTTAAATAACTTTAAACACAGATATACAGACAAATAAAACCTGAAAGGCATATACATAGATAACTGGGACAAAAGAAACCTGATTACTAACCAGCTGCATGAAAATTACAACAACTACTCTTCACAGCTAAACTGGTTCATCGGTTTCCTGCCACAAGCAAGACTCAACTATTTTTTTTCTTTTTTTGTGACTAAAAATAAGAAATGCTTGATGCACTTTTCCTTATATATTCAAGTTTTTAAATTAACTCCAGTGGTATGAAGAGCCTCCAAATGTATCATATCAGGTCTTTTAGTTGTTATCACTGATTCATGTCAATATAAATAGACGCCCAGTAGCAGGTTCATATCTGTCTTATATGATGAACGGAAGATGAACAGATGTTTAATTGTGATAAAGATTGCTGACTATAAATCAAATTAAATTAAATTAATTGAAATGTACAACATAATAAATGTAGGGTTCATTCCATCTGTGTTAGGCATCTGGGACTTTGCAATAAATGCTGAAAATTGAACATTGTGTATATTTTTGAACCAAATTGTTTAGGAGATCATATACTTTCATGTGTCCCCTGCTATGCTGCTGACTTTGCTGTGGCTGCCGTTTTTGTGTGTACATCAGGGATTATCTGGCATGTACCTTTGTGATTACATGTCGACTGAGTTTGCTTGTCTAGCTTTGAATTCATTGGCTATAATTTCATTATCTGCCGGTAACCAATAACATAAAATTCCCATTATCAGGCCGGCAATTTATCGGCCCAATAAATATTGAGCATCCCTAAACTAAACAAATGGCAAAAAAAAATCCTCACTGAACATTTTTAGGTAACCTCGTACTCCTAAGAAAAAGTGAGACACAAATAAAGAAGACAAAATAAAGCAAATACACCAACAGCGTCTAAATAATTCAACAGTTTACACATCTTCATAAATCTTGATGGTTTGTCTCTTCCTGTTACCCAAAACTATATTCATTATATTTGCAAATGGTTGTAGAACCAGCTTTAGCTAAGGTTCGGATTATATGTAGACAAGAGCTCCTCGCTACCATGTACTCGGTCCGACCCTCTCCAAGGTTTGTCTCTTGATCTGAAGTCTGTATGACTACAGCAAGCTGCCAAGATCAACTCCTACTGAAGTGGCAGCACTCACAGTGGAACCGAGAGAGCCACACAAGATGATATGACAGAACAAAAAAAGAGTCTCCCGTTTTTCTGTATGTGTGTGTTTTTTGACTATGACTGTCTTTAGGAACTGATGTCATACTGACACTGACAGGACAGGACAGGAACCTCAGTAGACAGTACAACATAGAATATGTCACACATCAGCACGTCACTATGACTCAAAACTTTGCATGTACTGAGATAAGCATCCACACACACACACACAGGGTTAATCTCTTTAATGCTTATACCTCCCACTCCATGCATACAACAGGCATACAAAAAGACCTACTTTAAATGTTTGCACATAAACAATTGTAAAGCTTAAAAAGCCGCAGATATACAATTTTAATGCTTCCACCTTGATGGTTTACAAATCTAAAATTTCACGCTCCTCAGGTTACACCCGTTCAGATTACACCGGTGTGTCAGAAAGAAAAACTTTGTTTTTACTCTCACACGTTCCCTGGAACATTTCCCAAATAAGATGTGATGCAGGGATTATAGAAGTGACAAAGCCTACATATTGTCACACAGATGTTAGAACTCCAAGGTCACTGCAGGGGTATATGCACAATGGTTCTGTATTTAGTGTCAAATATCACACTCTTACTTTTAGTCACATTTTTAAATAAATAATAAGACACTAATAATTATAACTATTATTAAGCATCAGTTAATAATATGAAACATGCAAAGGCATGATTAGTGCATGCATTTGGGCTGAATTATAGCTATACAAATATAAAACATCTCATTTCACTTCAAATAACATTCACTTGGTTTAAACCCATATAAAATTATGAATAATAACTGATCTTTACTTGCAAGAGGTTCATCAATCAATATCTGGGAGAGAGATTGTTTTTCTTTATCACAGCCTTGATGTGTCCAGCTGTGCTCAATCAATACGTTATTGAGCTGAATAACTTGTGTTTATGGTGGAATTCAAAGCAAATATAGGATAGCCTGAGTGCTAATAACCTTCACAATAATATAGTTTCAATACTGTTTCAAAAATATGAGATTCATAATTTGTCAAGAAGTCATATGCCATGAGGTTTTAAAATATTGATTTCCTTCAGTTGTCAATCACTTTTATTTTTTTATTTTTTCCAATTATGCTTTGTTTTTTTCCCCCTTTTCTCATTCATTGTTCACTCGTATCTTCTCATTAGAACCCTTCCCCCAGGCTTTTCCTTTGCCCTTTTAAGGTTCTCCCTTTTGCAGCATGGATGTTGATGGGTCACTGATAATGTAGTCCAGTGTCCTCTTTGCTAATGAATGGGCTGCTTCGGTCTATATTCATGGGACGTGCATGTGTGTCTGTACTTCATGGGTTAATAACCTAGAGATGGGATCACCACTTTACTGCCATTATCACACATGCTACGCAAACACACACTCAAAAGGCAAAGAAATTACATGTACCATTTACTGTCTAGTCGATGGAATGATTGCTCTGCTGGTCAATATTTGACACTTCAATACTGTGTTAGCTGTGGCAGCTTGATTGTATTGTAAGTTTGTAAATGTATTTGTCTACCTGATTGTGCAGCGAGTAATTTCTCCGAGTAGAAAATTTAATTCTTTGGCACATAATTGTTTTTTTGTTGGTTTTTTTTGTTGTTTTTTTTTTAAATGGTAAATTGTTTTCTGCTTAACATTAACAAAAATGTGCAGCTTAGGCAGAAATAAACTGTTGGTCTAAACAAATGTGTATTACAAAAGAAGCTGATCCTCTTTGTCATAATCATTCTAGCTCTTTATGTGTTTTACCTTGAAAAGTGACCGGCAAACGTACTCATACACCATATTCTTCAAACTGGCCTCCAAAGCAGCAATCCTGGCTTCAGTGTTCTCCACTTCCTGGTGTACATGGAAACAAACATAGATACACACACAGAAAGATAGAGGAGAAAAGGACAAAAGAGGTTTTTCAGACTGCTGTGACGAGATATAAAAGACTTAAAGGTTTTTTGTCTTAGAGTTCATTGATATGACAGAACACATGTCTGTATGTTATGTGCTTTTTAAACAGCTTTGACGTTTGTATTTGAATGTCTGGCCTTTCTCAGTCCAGTCGAGGTAACTCGAATCCAAGGGCTACATATAAAAAGATATACCATTTAACCTGTGTATTTTTCTTCTGTTTCATTAATTGCACTAATTGATTTTCTCCTTGATACACAAATCCAAACAGAGAGGACAGATGCCAAGAGGTGTCTGCTCCTTAGGCTAGGACAGCAGTAAAACTGTCAATTTGCACTCAGTTTGTGTTCGTAGGTTATCATCTAATGTTTTGTGTAATGATTATCCAAATGTAGCAGTTAAGAAACAGTAAAGGCAATTCTACTTAAGATTTCTCAGTGAAGTACTCAACCAATTACTCATAGAGAGTGAGTACTATTACATATTAAGGGAAAGTGAGTTTCACTAGAAAAAATATTTTCTGACACAGGAGACAATATTCTTAATTAAGCAAATGTTCAACAAATGAACAATATATGTACAAACTCATACAGAGTTTGTACTTACTGTATACTGTTCATCTGTTGAACAAGAAATTCAGTATTTCAAACCTTGATATACAGATTTAAATGTGGAGACACATGTTCATGTATTATCAAAGGCGTACAGGATCTCCTGTCAAGGGGAGTGTTAACTATCCTTCCTTCTAAACACTCCCACAAATGAAATTGACCACCCCTTCACCTTGATGCCTGGAAGCTGACACATATGCACCTTGCCATGCATAGCTAATATCTTAGGGTATAGTTTATACTATTTTTGGTCATGTAGTTGTTACTGTCAAAAAAGAGGTAGTGTAGGTAGAATTTATCCATTATTCTATATTTCACTTGGTAACTAATACACTTTAAAACTGAAAAGAATTGCATGGGTTGTATTTACAACCCCCTAAATCATGTTTTGCAATGTACTCTTTTCGCCCCATACTCTCAGACTAGCTCTTAAGGTTTTCTTCAAACATCTACTGTATGTTATGAAAATTACATTTCATGTATTGTCTTTGTGGGTGCAAGCTACAGTAGCACTTTTTTATACAAGGCATTGATATTTTGCATGCCTGTGTCAGCATGTTAGCAAATAAGAGGACTGTTCAGTGGTTCCAGATCGCAGGAACCATCTGCAGTTCACGGCATGCAACACCTATTAAATTCAATATAAAAAAAACAAGAAACAAAACACAAAAGGACAGAGGCTCAATGAATCAATACAGCATTCTGACCCCACTCACCAATTGTATCCAAAAGCCTACCTGCACGATTGAAAACACACATGCACACTCACACACACACATAACAGCGATGACCAGCTGCTGTCTGGTGACAATCTTGGATGACAGCACTGGCTCTAACAACCCAACCAGGATTTGGGGAATTAGTGCTAAATCTCTAAGCCCGTGTGTGTGTCCGTGTGTGCGTGTGCTTTGGTTATCAGACAGTGTTTAGGGCTCAGATGGAGAACAGTGTTGTCATATTCAAATCATGATGCTCTACAGCTGCAGAGTTCACACACAGATAAACAAAAAGTAAGCTGAAATAAATCACGTGTGCCTAAACTGAAATAAAGCATAAAAAAAAATCTAAATAAACAAACAGACAGCAAAGGAATACAATATTTCTACAGGACAGCTGTATTGCTGCTCCTACATCTGACAACACTGCAAACTAATAATACTTTAGGATTTTATATCTAGTTGTCTACACCTAGTAAAGTCGAATACATTTTCCAACATCCCTCTATATACATAAGTAAAATCTGAAAGACACACTGAAAGATATAAGGATCCAAACATGAATGAAAGAAACTATGGCAGACAACAACATGATGAAGGCTGTTTTATATTTGCACTGAAAAAGTAAAACCACCGTCATGGATGAAATCTTGTGTTATTCAGCCAGTCCTAAAAAGGCTGCCATTGTTTGTTTTTTTCCTTTTAAATTTTAAGTGACGGATGGTGGAGTGAACCAAAATCACAAAGCCTTCCAAAGGAATATTTTGACATTTTGGGAAATATCAGAAGTATATAACTGTGTACCTGTCTCTGAACAGTTGCCAAGCAACTGGCAGAGACTTTAGAAATGTACTGTGATTTGCCAATCAAGAGTTCATAATAGACCCCTGAAAATAGAAAATAATACATTATTCAGTGAGTTTAAGAGGTACTGTTAGGCACTTATTCTGCTGGACTCTGCTGGTTGATTAACGACTAGTTTAAACTTGCAGCAGCTTTACCATGTGCAACTTCAAGTTAAAATATATTTATTTCTCTAGCAGTTGCACAAATATCATGTATGGGTGTGTTTGAATCAGGGACAAATTATTTGAGGAAAAATATGCAATGCTAGATGAAAATGGAGGCACTGTAAGAGTTGTGTGGCATCCCGTCACCTTCTTTGCCTGAAGAGCCCTTTGGAAGAGGCGCAAAAAAGAGGCAAGACTGAAGCGGTACATGTTGTTGATCTTCGACAGGTCAGTGATGACAAAGTACATCTTGCTGGCACTCTCAGCAAGAGGCAGATACGCATCCCGCTCCTAGCGTAAAAACGACGAGAAAGAGATAAATACAGTACACAGAGATAATATTTCCATATTGTATAGTATGTATAATATTTTTTACATGTTACAGAACATACAACAGATGGGAGAAAGGTACAGGAAAGGTACAGAAAGGGATTATTTAAGGTTTTGATAGCAAAAAAGAAGTTTTTGAATTAAGACTGAAGCGGAGAGAGCGAGAGAGAGAGAGAGAGAGAGCGAGAGAGAGAAATGATGATAGACAGCATATGTGTGAAAAAATGATGTAGAGCAGGACAGAAATTGAGAATTGAAATATAAATAAAAACAACTGAGGAAAAATAATGACAGATTTCTGGTGTAACGCTGCGACCTAGAGGAGAATTGTGTAATGCATCTGCAATAGCTCTGCTTCTGCAATGTGCAACTGGGAATCTGATGACTGTACAAAGAGTGTATGTAAGTCTGTTGATCTGCAGAATAAATGTGGCAAATTGTTATGCGACAAAATTATAGATAACACATCAATGTAGAGCCTATTGTTTTTTGTGTGTGTGTGTGTGTAGTATAATACCTGATCGAGGGATGCCTGCAGTCTGTGCGATTCCAGTAGTGACTCCTGGATCAGGGCACTGCTAGCCTTGGTCTGGTTCAGGCTGTCTATTAGCTCCCTGTTCTCCAGAATATTACCCTGAGATGTAGCGAGGGTCTGAAACAAGGAAAAGACAGATAGATAGACAGGCAGGTACAAACAGAAAATACGGTCATGATTAGAGAGATGGGATGTGATGGGAAGCATAAGAAGTGCCATTTGGCTAAAGCCTACAATTTGAAAAAAAATATTGTAGGAGCAAAAGTTGAGGATTTAGAAAAACCTTTCGAATTTTCTTTCTCTTTTTTTTAAAGCATTCATTGACAGTCCTGACTCACCCACTTTACCCTGCAGAAACTTTTCTCTGACACAAACTGATAAAATGTATTCAAATAAATTCAAATAAAAGAGAGAGGAAAGCACAGGAGCATGGAAATGTCAAGTCGAATATGCTGTTTCTGTACAAGTTTGACATAATTAAATGTCTCATACGACTGAAAAATTGACATCCTGCACTTGGCACTATCTATCTTTGTGTGTTTGTGTGTGTGTGTGTGTGTGTGTGTGTGTGTCCAAACTCACCTTAGACTATGTGTACAAAAATTAAATGATGTTGTATTGTTCATCAACTGTGTGTTTAAATGTATTTGAATGTAAAAATAAACATATGCTATACTCTGATAATAGACTACCTTTGTCATTTCCTGTTTGATGTTTTGGATTTATTTTCTTGTTGCTGTGAATTACATATAAGCTGGCTACAAACTTTCCTAAAGTCAATCTTGCAGTGGGAGGCTGTCTCCCCCCTATGGTAATGAGAGTAATTACATAATCAAAGTAACGATATCATGGGCTCCAACGTCTTATTTCTGTGATCAGAAGCCCATACTGAAACCTCCTCTGTCACTACAGTTACTTCGATAGTGGTGAGCCAGTGTGGGGCAGCCACTACAACACTGGTTTAAAAACTGTGGTATACTGTGAGTCCTACTCCAGTGATTAACTTAATAAGCATTTTGTGAACTCCACCGGCTAAGGCCTGAAGGCAAGCCAAGTTAAATGAAAACAACTTCTACACTCCAGGTATGAGTTTGAAGTATGCACAGGCCAACAATCCGAGAGACTATGCTGTATATTTCTTTAGACATTTGTTCAGAGTAAATTTAGCTAAAAAGTTTTAGTTGGTACCAAATTTTGAAGTAAAAGAAAAATTATGAATGTTGAAAGGAAGTGGTGCAGAGAAAAAGAAGCACTCCTCAACCACCGCAGATTTCAAACAGACGGTGACAAATCACATCCTTGTTGCAACACTAGCAACTCCTTCTGCTTGGTCTGTACATTTTGTCTTAGTCAGTCTACTACAGTCTCCTACTCCTGCAGTGACAGTGAAAACTAGAAACAACACGGAACTGAGCATTTCTAAATTGGTAAAAGTGGGGCTGATTTTCTCAACATTGTCTAATAACTATATTTTGAATGAAGGTACATTTTACATCACTGGTGTAAAATTGTGCTTTTGTGGGTACGGTGGCGTATCCACAGGTAGGAATATTTTAATATATGCAATACAGTATATGATACTACTGCAACAAGCTTCGGAGTACTACTTTGTTTGCACTGTGCATGCCAAACTGTATATCTGCATGTGTACCTCTAACAGTGATTCTTCCAGCTGAGCCAGCTGTATTTTCTTATCTTCCTCCTGTTGCAGTAATCTTGTTTTTTCAGTCTCCAACTCTGGCTTCTCCTGCTGGATGGTCAGGGCTAGCAGCTAACACATAAACAAAGAAGCAATTGACTACTGTTACACACTAAGTATGACTTCAACATGCATATAAAGCATACTCTCTAGTGTAACTGTATTATTCTTCTATGAAAAAACCCTCTTTATCCATGTGAATTTTGTTTATGAAACACTAAAACTACTAAAATCAAAGAAACAGAATGTCGAATAGTTCGTATATCATTGTATTATTTTACTCTAAAAAAACACTGCCACACACTGACCTAATAACCCATGTTTAATCAACACTGCTCCAACAAGCTCTTGACAAAATGAACCTAGATTCACAAAAGCAGAAGACTATGTGTGTGTGTTTGAGTGCGGGTTCAATGGTTCACCTGTCCTCGCAAGCCTGCCCTGGTGGTAGTGAAGTTGACCTCTGTAACCACGGAAACGGCATCTGGGGGAATGAAGGGTGTGGGATTCCTTGTTGCCATGAAGAGACGGAAGTCCTCATTGTAATCAATAACTTTGTCTCCAATCTGAACCACATATCTAGGACCTGTGTGTGACCATGTGCGTTGAAGTTAAACAGAAAAAGACAAGTCTCTGTTAGCAAGAAACACTGTATCACACAGGCTTGTGGCCACTATAAATCTTATCTTCTCATGTTTTAAATTCTCTTCTGTATTCTAGACGCCTGCAATGCAGTTCCGCTCTGCTTCTTTTATTCCGATCCTGTTCAATACAATTTCTAAGTGGATAACTTGCCTTTTCACACAATTCATCTGCCCCCACTCTTTTCAGTTCAATTTCAAATATACCTCCACCTCTTCGTGGATGATTCATAACATTGAAGTCACTTAATTCCATCACACTCTCTAATTCATAACATTATGAATCATCCTATGAAGGTATGAATGTTTCCAACCTATGTGTACATGTGCCTGTAAGGAGGAAACCTGCAGTTTATTGCGATTCCAAGTGGAATACATGTCTTTAAGCCTAGAAACTAAAACATGACAGGTGAAATCAAAAGGACAGAAAGAGACCCATGCATGATGCATACAATGTATTTTGGTGAATATCTTAATATTATATAATTGGAGAATTATTCACAAAAACAAAGTGAAAAGGGAGTGCAAAGCGCATCTACCTTACTGTGTATAGTAAATAAATATGCAAAGTTACTGAATTGCATGAATTCTTCACTGGCTAAAACAACAACGTTTTAAAGGCTGTGACCAAGCTGGCACAAGAGCCACCATAGAGCCATTATATACATCGATTATATATATTCATTATATACATCGCTGATTTCCCAGCATCCCTACAAAAACAATGGTGGACTCTCTGCAATGTCTTTGTCAGACCTCTGCTTCTTCAATTCAGCATCCTTTGGGCAAATCATTTCTTAAGTTTTCCACAGATGAGTCCAAGAACACAAAAAATGGAGGTCATAGGGTTTTGGCTTGGTTCGTGGTCATGATAACCCTGGCCGAGGCCCTTGACTTAAGTGACTCTCTTTGAGACAGAGTGTTGGTGCTATTCTGGAACAAGAATCGTTTTTTTTTGTCTGACAAAAAACAAAGAACTGGTTCAAAAATGGGCATTGGCTGCAAACTAGCTGAAATTATCTCTGAAATCTGCTTGTTTGAAAAGGATAGGCCTTTTAGTACATATAATGACCATCATTGAGTGCACAATCTCACTTAATCCAAAATAAAAGGGAAAAAGATGAGCCAAAACCCTACAGGAATCAACGCATGAAAGATCGATACTGACAGCACTGAAAGTGTGACAAATTCAATTTTCTTTCTTCTTAGTATGCTCATTACCACCAAGAATCCTTTTTATTCAAGAGCTGCACAGTTTGCCATTTATTTCTACCCGCTGTGACATCAGCCGCAAACACAGAGTCAAGGTTAATTCTTTAAATTAGGAGAGGGATGACCAACATTGTGTTTTTATGGAAGACTGCTTAATCTTCACTTGCTTCCAGTGACAATTCTCTATATCTCAACATCAAGCTAGACTACACCTATAAGGTTGATATATCAAGCTCCCAACATTATGACAGAGTAAAGGAGAAATGGGCTGTGGTAAAACCTAAAGCTTAGTCCAATGACTTTCAACTCATGGCTGCATTTTGACTGACAGTAACAGTGAAATTATAGCAATATAATGACTTATGAGCTCTTAAAAATTAATTGGCCATGATATTTCTTATATCATGAGCAGAAATATCCAGATATAAAGCATAGCCTCAATGTCATCTACACTGCGCATAGCAGACAGCTTCATGGATTAGTGTTCACTCAAACATGAAAAAATACCATAAAGCTACTGAATAGTTTGTACTTATTAACAAGATGACTGCAATATGCATTAACCTTGAAACTGGTATATTACTAGTGAGGAGAAAAGTAGCTATACAATAGAGTCAAGTTTTCTTTTTCTTTTTTTAAGCTTGCAACCAGTTTTTGGTGACACCCCCTACTGAATTACTCAAAACAGTTGAATGAAAATGTTGTTTCTGAGGGTGTGTGTGTGTGTGTGTGTCTTGTATTTGTGTGTACCCTGTGCTATGAGGTCCCTCCTCAGCAGTGGGTACAGCACAGGTTCAACTCCATCCATCTCCTGGATGATAAGTGTTTTACCAAATCTAACCGCCAGCTCCAAGGATGTCATGAAGTTTTTATCCTGTAGAGACAGGAGACACAGACCCAGAATTCTAAGGATACTTTAAATTTATTGGTTGGTGATACAAAACTCAGTGATATATTATAACAATATTGTTAGTGTAAAAAAAAAAAAAAATTCGGTACATAAGGAATCTTTTTTTAATTTATTAAGATGGTTAAATAAAAGTCTAAAGCCACTTCTAAGCAGTGTTAGGTGTAATGCCGTAGAGTACTAGACCATTTTTGTACTACCACACAGAGTACAGTACTTTTGTTAGGTTGGTTTTGCCTTTATGCCTCGTGCCATTTTTATATCAAATAGTTAGCAGCAGGATACTGCATTGAACCAGTATATTTTCACTTGCAACGGTACAAATTAAGAATAAATTACCTATTTCAATATGTTTGTGTGGGTTCTTAGTCATCCAGGCTTCCCTTGAGTGCTTCAGTTGAAGGCATCTGGACTTTCCACCTCTCACCCAAAAGGCTTCTTCAGTTCAATTGAAGGAGAGCTCCCAGTATTTAACTTCTGGTAGAGTCGTTAAGTCGTTACACCGTGGAGGTGGTAACCTGAGTCAATGAACCTCTCTCTTGTTATTTAGGTTGTATGTATTTCAACCGTTTTGTTAAGTTGGTGAATCGGACAGACAAACTAACACAGTTTTGGAGACGATTTTATTCATTTGTCTTGAATTAAACATTTCCTGTACATTAAGAAAAGTAAGTAAGTAAGTATCAATACAAATTTTGTTTGTTGACATATTGTAAGTTTATTTTTCTTTATTTATTAGACTATATATGAACACATCACCCAGTTGAAACTAAATCACAAAAGGGTTTTTGTTTCGGGTAAATCAACAGCACTAATAGCAATAGGAGGGATTTTTCTCAGTGTGTAAAGTGTATGATAAAGTAATGTACACATTATTATGGCTGCCAACTAGTACCATAATAAGTTACTTTTAGGTTGTCATGTTCAAGCCAATTATGTAACAACCAGTGACAAAAAGCAACATTTACATCTACATTACTTAGTTTGTAAAGAAAGTAAACTGGCGCTGTGAGGGAGGCTTTGGTCACAAATTATCGTTCGGTTCCGAGCTGCAAATCAATCTGTGGAAGTCAGAGAGAGTCAATGACTCTGAGTCAAAATAGGTTGCAAGCTGGAGCTTTTATTACACCAAGTGCACAAAGGGGAAACAGTCTACAGTCAGTGAGCTGAGAGCAGAGTGTTCCGTCTGGGGTCAGGACGTATTTATGTACAAATGATGACTGGGTGTCTATGTGCGTGCATGTGAGTGTACGTGTGACCTTTAGGATTTGTATGTATGTGTGCGTGGGTGTGTATGTCTGGGGCAAAAGGTCTTATCCACTAATGTGTAGGTGTGTATGTCTGGGGCAAAAGGTCTTATGCACTAATGTGCAGGTGGTTAGTCTGAGGTCTTGGCTTAGTTGCTCTAAATGTTTGCTAGAAAGCAGAACTTAAGAAGCAGAACTTGTGCAGCACTTGTATGATTAAATTATAAGAGAATACACAAATGCTTTGCTAGGGGTACCCTCCGGGTACCCAACTCTCCTCTCCCCTCCGGGGTTAGGAGGGGGGTTCAATGTCTCCTAAGTACAGCATAAGTAAAAGTTTCCA
>KV751316.1:2143314-2154165 GCA_001698575.1 Mola mola | reverse complement strand
AAGAACAGATCAACACAACTGGGGTGGGATTTAACTGAAAGGTAGAGGCTACTTCTATATATGAAGATTTCTAGTGACTAACAGAGAATGTAATACTTTTTGCATAAGCCCGTCTTAAAGCACTCATTACCTGTACTTCCTTCAGCTCATCATCTATGTTGGCCTTTCTCTCTTCAATCTTGGATACTTCTTGAGCCATCTTTCCTTTTATCTTTTCCATTTCTGTCTTCTGGTCACTGGCATTCTGGAAAAACCAATAAGATCATGTACTGTAATGTTGACTGGATTGAAAATACAGCATTCGAATGTTTCAAATTTTGAGCCAAAAAAATGACCATGCATACAACCCTCCATCAACTTGCTATTGACGAGGGAATTCTTACCCGAGACCCAGAGATAGCACAACTTAGATCTCTGTCAACAACATTTCAAAGTCTGAGTAAGACTGTCATTGTAGATAGAGAATAGAGAGAGAGGATGAACATTTGAAAACATCATCTTCCAACACTTCCTCTTTTCACCTCTATACACCTACAGTATATTTAGTGCATCATATATCTTGGACTCATCTTAAACTAATCTCTTCTTGACAATCTCCAATTCTCACCTTCCAATGTATTGATCATTTTCTATATATGATATTTTCATACTTATTCCCACTCCAAACTATATTTTCCTTCCTCCTCCAGTGCTTCTTATTACTCTTTCACTTACCATCTTTCCTAAGTCTCTATATTCCTCCTGATTTGTTACACTTTTTCATCTCTCTGTCCCAGTCTTCCTTCGTTTTTCCTCTCCCTGCTGTCTCCATCTCTACAGGGGGAATGGTTGCTACAGCCCAAAGGAATGACTCTAGTCCTTAATTATCAGTCTGAAAACTGACTCTGCCAAATTGAGTTTTTCATTCTCGTTTCTTTTCGCTGCCTCTCTCACTCTATCTCACACTAACAGAGACATCAAAGGTTCGGCTTCCTTTTTTTTTTTTCCCTCCACACATGTATTTCCCAATCATCCATCTAACATTAGATGAGAGGTCACAGAAAAGGAAGTGAACAGAAGAGCTAAATAAACGGTGTCTTCACAGCGATCGAGAGAAGATGCAACTTGGACCAGACATGACACCCCGCAGGACCTTTGTCCTGTTTGCGCTGGGTGGCAAAGTTACACGCTGATATACACACAGTCACAAACACACATACACCCAAACTCACACACCTGCATCGAGGTCGTGATTTCCTGCAGGGCAGAATCTGCCTCCTGTTGTTTATTCTTCAGCAGTACACTCTGCTCTGCAGCTCGCCTCTTCAGCTCATCGACCAATGCCTTAGCTTCGTTCAGCTTCGATACTCCTGCCTGTAAACAGAATACCAAGTTCACCAGTGCTGTATTGACAGGTTCTTACATACAGACACCACATTTATAATAACAAATTGCAGATACTGTAAGTAATATTTAAAATAGAACACAGAAAACACTTTATCACTCACTCAATGCTCACTAATCGGGGAAATTCCATTTGAATTACATGCAACTGCATGTTATCTTTGGCTTTTCCTTACCTCTATATAATATAGATATGCTTCAATAAGAGTATCTAAATTTTAATGTATCTAAAATTAATCAAACAAGCATTAAAAGTTGTTATCTTATGGCTTTGGTTGTCCACTAAATGTACTTGTTGAAAATAAACATTCAACACCTGGTGTGAGTACATTGTCAAGCATCTGACTTCTTTCACTGCCGATATCGTACCTGCAGATGCTGCTGTCTTGTTGTGAGCTGGCTCTTCTTCCGGCTGTATAATGCAGTGTAAACATGCAGAAAGGCCATGTACTGGCTCGGTGTCGCACCCCGCTCTCTGCATGACTCATGGATCCTGAGGAATAAGCGGCACAGGTCTCCCTGAGAAGACCCTGCTGGGAGCACAAGATGACGAGGCTTGAGTTAAAAATGGTTTAAATATAGGGGTCAAGATCTTAAGTAAAACCAATCACATATAGAAACAAGCATCCCTTTCAGATGGGGATAGAGACTTTTGAAGTTTGTTTCAATTACTGTATAAGACAAGTTAACTGTGACGGTAATTAACAAACAGGTCATTTTCAGTAAAGTTACATACTTTTGCTTTGCGTAATTTATGATCCTACCTGATCTATTTCCCTTTGTGCCCCTGTCTGTGTCATTCTCCTCCCCTCCTCCTTCTGTCTTTGCCAGCAGCAATTCAGGAATCTGCCAAGGTACAAGTTAAAACACACACACACACACACACACACACACACACACACACACACACACACACACACACACACACACACACACACACACAAGCTGTTAAAGTTGGATGGAATATGAAAGAAAGCATTGATGCATGCATTAGAAATGTTCTTTGAAATTAGAAATTTTCTTTCTAGAAAATAACGTGTGAGGTTTTCAAATTTCAGTCACCCCAGGTAAACAAATTTACTTCTTAAGCCCTGTGGTGATAATGGATCTGGTGATGCATGCAAATATGAGAGGGGGTTACAGGAGAGCAACGATCAAATTGGCAAAAATTTTATCAAGGTCAGGGCTACACATTTTTAATCTTTCTGGGTGTTTTTAAGTCAGCAAATTCAACAATTCTAGCTGAATCTCTTGATATTAAATATCCATCCCACACATGTATTAATATATATAATTTCTTTAATGTGCATATGGATTTTGCAGAAAAAAATGATTGTTACATCTTAAGAATCCTTAAAATGGCACCAATTACTTTTTAAGTATCTAAATATAGCTGAATATGATTTGTGATGCCACACCTCTTCAAAACAGATTCTTGCACAGGGAAAATTCACACTTTCACAAAGTTTACATGAAAGCAGCCTTATGGCATTAGCCTCTGTACATACACATCTCTGCACAGGCAAAGCTCAAACATTTAACTGGAGGAATAAGAAGAGAATCTAATTTGTGATGGGAGGTGAATTGTAACTTCACAAACAACAAATGATTTGATATCTGTTGTTGAACTTAATTGTTGGCCTCCTACTCCTCTACTTCACTCCTCCTCTAACACTGACCTTCTTCATACTGCTTTCAGACCATCCTTCCATCCACTGGACAGAACACCTGCGGTAGAAAGCTGGGTTGCTTTCACAGTTGATGGTGAAAGTAGAGTTAGAGCAGTCCATGATAAGAATAATGTGGAGGTTCTGCTGGATTCCTAAGGGGGTGCAATACACAAACACCAGTAAAAAAAATGGGGAATTATAACAGATTCAAAATTGCAAATGACATTGTTTAGCTTGTTTTTCCCTGACAGACTTGGATAAGGAAGATGAGCAGGCAGCTCTTAGTGGGTTTACTTTGACAATAATAGAATAATTGATCTGAATTGTCAGCCTCAACCTCAGTGACATTGCAGAATTTCTTTTGTGCATACAACAATACGTAGCAGAGAGGCAGAGGAACTGAGTCAGATACATATAGCAGTGCAAAGAAATGAGACATGTAGAAAACTTTTCCACTGAGAAAGCGGACCACAGTCAGAAAGATAGCTCAAAGGTGAGAATGGAAACAAATAAAATAATGGAACACAGATAGACAGAAAGATCAAGCTCTCGATATAGAGTATGTACTGTAGGAAAAGTAGTTGTAGAGTGGTCCAGTGAATCCATCCTGGGAAGCAGCATCTTTCAGCGGGGAAAGAAGAGGTTCCAGCTCTTCTGGGGTGTATAGACCTGGAACTTCACCTGAAATGGAACCAACACACTCAGAAAAAACTAAGGGTTTCTTTATACATTAGCCCCATCACAGGAAACTAATTACAGATTTCCAGGCAACCAGCAGCAACACCATGGAGTCATTCAATGAAGAACTACTACAGTATATGACCTAACTTGCCATTTTTACAATTTTGTTTGCATACAAGCTGATCAAATGACACGTCTCTTTAACTATTAAGATTAAAAGGTGTTAGTGGGCAGATTCTGCTGCCCATCTCCATTCTAAAGCCAGAGACAGTTCAGAAACTGAGAAGAGTCACTGACAAGTTTTTTTTCCTGTATCTGTAGAGCGTGGGTTTCACCACTGCCCCATCCTCGTAACAGACTAGGGACAGGTCCTGAGTCCAATAATTCTAATGAGAGAACTGAATGTGAGGACAGATATTCAATGATTCTGTCGCCCCATAGTCACAGCATTTGATCCATTTATCACAAGCTACAGATTCCAAACATTCTGACAATATTAATGGCATTTTTCAGACTTCAGACAGCAGAAACAGGATATAACAAATGGTGTTAGAGACCTGACAAATGTGTTAATGTTAAAAATGCCCAGTGGGGATGGGTAGGAGAGACAACTGCACATACTTATAATTCAAGGAGTGTGTACCATTCCAAGGACTAGCTTGTAAATGTGTTATCTCCCTTCTAGAGCATTTTTCAACTAAACTAAACTTATGGCTCTTGCTACATGTTTAGCATACAGACAATTGCTTGTCTCCATCATAACTCTCAGCAAAAGAGCAAATGAGCATTTTTCTTAAATGTAGACCATTTCTTCTATTTTCCATTAAACATGCAAATTCTAACTAAAGCCTAAAAAGAAGTTGAACCCTTAATGTTCCATTCTAAAAATGTACTCTTTTTCTAAAAATTGAATTAAGGCAAAACATATATGCAAAGACAATACACACCTGATGAGAGCAGGCTGTTTACCATCTCTAAGAAGGCTGGGTGAACAAACTGATAATCTTCCAAAAGAAGAATCACTTGCTGGCCCTCCAAACCTGCCAGCTGCATTACCTACACATACACATTATACTTTCACAAACCAGACATCACACCCTTGTAGGCATTTTGACACCAGGTCCTTAAGAAAACTATCTGTGAATTTATGCTTGAAATACTTTGTACAAGTTCCATTCAACCTTCAATTTGGAGGTTTAAAAATAAAAATGCAGTTATATTGCAGCGCATTCTACAAAGAGAGGTTACTTGGCACAGTGTGAACAGATAAAAAAAAAAGAAAGAGGACCCAGTCTTACCAGCTTGAGATCATTGCTAAAATGCTTAAGAGAATAACCGCGGGAGACTTTTGGCGTGAACAATGTGTATCCATGCATGTGTGACACCAGGCATGTGGCTGTGTGCCGACCCACTCCACTTCGGCCCGCCAGAAGCAGAGACCCTCCGGGTCTGCTGAGGACTCGATCCACCCTGGACACAAAGTCACACACTTCCCAGAACAGGAGAAGATCCAGCTCTCTGTTATCACGACTGTACAGCACTACTCCCTAGAGGGGGAATGAGAGGAACATGCACACAGGTGATGAGAAGCGCCACCGGCACACCACCCAAATACAAAGAAATACATTCATACAGAAACACAAGCATGTGAATTGACCACAGCAATTGATGTGTTTGTATGCTTATTTAAATATAGAGTTTTGTCAGCATAAAATATCAAAAGAATACTCTCATTATGCAGAATAAACCTTTTCAAAGTGCTATTCTGCACTCCCATTGGGATTCACATTAATGATGCATTTATTTATAAGCAGCATTTCAATGTTGAAGCTGTATGTAGTCAAAACAGTATTACTGTACAATACTAAGACTTTTACTACTGTACTAGTGTGAATATTGCAGTAATCTTGACTGCAAACAATGCAAACAAATGCAGACAAAAATCCCTCACTGCGTACCTGCTGTATAACCTGTTTCAGGTCAGCCGAATCCAGACGCCCCAGTAGTTTACCATGAGGAGGTAGACACTGGCCTGGAGCCATTACAGCCCCTTCAGGTGCTCCCCATGTCACATAGAAACCATCTGCATGGTATGCCATCGATTCAAACAACATGAAGAAACAAAAAAATTGCAGTCACAAAAATATCAGTTAAAAACAAGTTGAAAAAATGTGCTTCACAAGGTTCAACGTGTGCATTTAGATATGTTTTTCAATCCCACAGCAGATGGTACATAGACAGGAGTTTGTTTTGCTGGCAGGCTGCACTTTTGACCACAAATCGGGAGAGGCACTTCTCACTGGAGCTAGAGAGTATCATCCTTTAGCTGAGTCTCTCTCACTCTCGCTGAAATATAAAAGGAGGCTGTTCATGTTTATATTCAGCAGTCTAAGCAGATAGGTTGGTGTAGAAGTGTGTGCAGATAGTAGGAATGCTCAAGGGACTGCATCCTGTGTCTGCAATCAATGCCAGGTGCCACACTGTGGGATACTGCATTGCAGTGTTTCAGGTACACTCCTCCCATCATGTTGACAAGCCACCTCAGGTTTCCTAGGTCATGTTTGTCAATCATACGCCATGCACATTTTCAGCTCCTCTGGCCAGGACTCAGCAGTACACCTACACTTAAAGGAGAAGGGACACTCCTTTGAGGATGATAATGTGCATGTTGTACAGGGAGGACAGATGGTTTGAGAGAGGCGTAAAGGAGGCCATCTATGTCAAGCTGGAACAGCCATCACTTAACAGAGTAAGTAGCCTCAGACATCAACTGTCTGCCACATATAATGCAGTTTTGTAATCCCTCCCCAGGAAACTTAACCACCATTTGTACCTTGGCTAATGTGATACCAGCGACTCACATGATGACCGGGGGGAGTGACAACCAAACTGATGGGTGGGTGGATCTGTGACTCGCATTGGGGGCTGGGCATTGTACCCTTTGTCCACTCCCTTATGTGTGAATGATCCTCCACAAGGTTAAATACTGGGGACTCCCTACCAGAAACATAGAACTGAAGAAGCCTCTTGGATGAGAGACAAAACGTCTTCAAGGAACTATAAAAAGTCCAGTTGCCTTCAACTTAAACACCAAGATTACCATGACCTGGATGACTCAGAATCTTCACAGACACTCCATGCTTTCTGTTTATTTTTTTTTTTTCAGACCTCTTTCCTTTGTCCTCTGTGTGTGCTTTCCAGCCCGTTTCATTGCCTGCCCTTACCTTATTGAATTCATCTGTGTATAATTTACCAATTGAGTCTCTAGAGTATGTTGTGCCTTATATCAGTGCCAAATCAATGACTGCCCATTTTCTTGCTGAATTTATTTTGGCAAGTAAAGACTGAGAGTCCTTTTGAACTGTGGTTGGATTATGCTCTTGACTCTCTAAACCTTTGGTTCTTGGTATGATGCTATATGTGCTTTGCTATGATGTGTTGGTGTGATTGAAATAATCAATCACGTAAGCTTTCGCTCTGTAGTGTCTTTGTTTCAGCTGCCAACTGTGAGCCTTTGTTTAGCAGTTTCAGAGCTTCGATTATAGATATGTCACTGTGTTTGTTCAACAGCCAGGACCTGCTCTTGATCATTACACCTGTGAGTTGAGCCAGTTCTCTTTATACTTGTTTCCAGTATTAGTTTGCATGAAGAACATTGGCAATGGCTTCCTTATGCGAGCAATTGCCAAGTATAAACATTCATCAGTACAAGGCATATTCCAGATTAGCATTACCACTAGATAGTTGTACCATTAACAAGTATTAATATGTGTGTATCTGTACGATTTAAATCAAGGTCTTCTTGAGTGAGAAAAGAGCTGTGTAATACCAGTCATATTGTCTAGAGCATCGGAGCCCCACTCTCCCTGTACGATGGAGGAAAGGATGTTTTCAAAGTTGTGAAGGTCTTTGGGGGAAACTAGCCGGTCTCTGAACAGCCTCCGGGCCTCGTACGCAACCACTTCCAACACGCTGTCTGTCACATTAGATTGAGCTAAAAAGGAATATAGGAGACATGCACACATATTTTGATTAAAGTTTCAGACTCTTACACTGCGAGTCAGACCTCAAAATGAGTCAAAGTGTTGTTGTTGGTGGCAATGACAAAAGCATCTGTCCTAGGGAGATTAATTGTATAAAATTTTCCAGAGAATCAGTATAGTGCTGCTAGCTAAAAAGAAAGACCTATAGGAACAAGCTAAAACCATGGTCTCATAGGCCGCTGGCTTCAAGAGTGTCTGTCACATTATATTGAAGAGCAGGAGAAGATTACAGTTAAACACTGACAGTGTTGACGCTAGGTTGACACTAGGGTTTTCTTGACATATTAATTTTAAATTAAATATCATATTGTGTAGATGTAGTGTTGTGTAAGAACAGTCTACGAGATATGCCATTTACATCAAGAAACACTGGACATATACAAACAATCTGGAACAGGAGCGACAACAGTCAAAAACTTGTGACTGCTCAAAAAGCAGGAGAATTATGTAGTACTTGGCCTGGCTTTCTTTGCCTGAACTTGCTAGTGAAAACCTAACACCACTTTCAGAGGTGATGAGCCTAACAAACGCACAGTGCATGTTCCTATAAAAAGGAACATTCGGTTCATCATTGTCTATTGACAAGAGTCCAATGAAAAATATAAAAAAAAAAAATAAAAAAATTACAGCAAAGAGAAATACTGACACTACACATAGATTAGAGAGGAGTGCTGGCAGAAAACTGCAGATTGTTTAAATTTGGAATGTATTTATTTAGCCCTAAATGCAATCTTATGCCCAGACTTCTGTCATGACAACAGGCTATCAAGCTCTTAAGCTTTGAACCTCATGTAGCAGGTATAACATGGTATATTTAGATCTGACACTGTCCTATAAGGGATGAAATTTGGATACAATTTAGATTGCGGTCAAATTAAAAAAAGAAACGAGATACAGTATTAATTTCAACAGTACAAAACTCTCTAGCCAATAACTAATGCGATATTTTAAGAAATTTAGCAAAATGCTTTGAAAGACAGGAAGCACTTCTTATAGTTTGCTACTCAAAAGGGTGTGTGGAAAGCATGACCAACAGACAATTTACACAGACAGACGAACAATGAGCTAAACCACACTAAAGCGCCATACAGCCAAGTGAAGTTTTAATAATTAATTCCATATAAGTTCATTTCTACATTGTTAAATTGTTTTCACACTTGTTATCATAAAACATGTTATAGTGGCAATAATTTTAAACACCACCTTTATGGAAGTTAAGACATGTTGATATATTAAGTGTGATCCCATAGAGGCTTAAACTCAGCAGATCAAGATACTCAATAAAAATGAAGAGAGGGTGATTTACATGCCAAAAGGAAGGTGAGATGCAAGAGGGAAATAGGGAAGATGACATAATAGCAAGTTAAAAAATGATAAGCACAGAAAAAAGTAAGTTTGTCCACTGAGGTGTTTAATTAAAATAAATGATTTCACTGACTATCACAGCAGGAACACATTGCAGAACGAGAGAAACAGTGACTGAGGGAGAGATGAAATGACAGGAGAGGGAGAGGATGATAAAAAAGTGGGAGACTGAGGAGTTTTCGTTTCGTTTCGTTTTCTGCCTCTTATCCGGGTCCGGGTTGCGGGGGCAACAGCCTGAGCAGGGAAATCCAGACGCTCCTCTCCCCGGCCACTTCCACCAACTCCTCCGGGGGGACAACAAGACATTCCCAAGCCAGCCGAGAGATATAATCTCTCCACAGCGTGTCCTTGGTCTGCCCTGGGGTCTCCTCCCGGATGGGCATGCCCAAAGCACCTCCCCAGGGAGACGTCCAGGAGGCATCCTGACCAGATGCCCGAACCACCTCAACTGGCTCCTCTCAACGCGGAGGAGCAGCGGCTCTACTCTGAGCTCCTCCCGGATGTCCAAGCTCCTCACCCTATCTCTAAGGCTGCGCCCAGCCACCGTGCGAAGGAAGCTCATTTCGGCCACTCGTATTCGCGATCTCATTCTTTCGGTCACTACCCAGAGCTCATGACCATAGGTGAGAGTTGGGACGTAGATTGACCTGTAAATTGAAAGCTTTGCCTTCTGGCTCAGCTCTCTCTTCACTACAACAGACTGCTTCAGCGTCCGCATCACTGCCGACGCTGCTCCAATCCGTCTGTCAATCTCCCGCTCCATTTTCCCCTCACGCGTGAACAAGACCCCGAGATACTTGAACTCCTCCACTTGGGGAACCCCGACCCAGAGTGGGCAATCCACCCTTTTCCGGCTGAAAACCATGGCCTCAGATTAAGAGGTGCTGATTCTCATCCCCGCCGCTTCACACTCGGCTGCAAACCATCCCAGTGCGAGCTGGAGGTCACTGTTCGATGAGGCCAATAGGACCACGTCATCTGCAAATAGCAGAGATGTAAACCAGAGGTCACCGAACTTCCCTCCGTCCGCCGCTTGGCTGCGCCCAGAAATTCTGTCCATGAAAATGATGAACAGAACCGGTGACAAAGGGCAGCCTTGGCGGAGACCAACCCTGACTGTCCGGTTTTATAATAGAACATTTTTAAATCAGTGGATCTGTCATGGTCCACTCCTGGGTTTCCCCTCTACCAACCCATTTTACCTGCCTGCCTACCTCTCCTAATCAAGACCATTAGACTCACCTGTTCCCCCCAGTTGGCTCTATCACCCAGCCTCCTCTTAACCAGCTCCTCCACACTCACTCTCTGCCAGATTGTCGTCGTGTCATGCACTACTCTCCAGCACTCTTTTCCGGACGGATCTCCTGGTACCTGACCTGCCTTCTGTCTTTGGACTTTGCATCTGCCCGCTCCCTGTCTGCCTGCAGCCTGCCTGGACTCCCTCTCCGGAGACTCCTGCCCCATTCAGAACTTGGACTGCGCTCGCCGACCAGGCTTCCAGATTGTCATCTGTTTGGACTCTTGAACATTGTCAATAAAGTTCTGAACTGTTCCCGTCTAGGTCTGTGCTGTTCTTGGGTCCGCTCTCACACCCATTACAGGATCAGCACATAGACAGATGTCACAGCTGCTAATGCCAGTGCTCTTATTTTTTACTTTTTACTTCTTGTGTTGTACTGTTTTCTCTTACAGACACTGAGGAGTGACGA
>KV751316.1:2062110-2143241 GCA_001698575.1 Mola mola | reverse complement strand
TTGTAGACAGTGGCTCTCAGCTAAAAAAAAACAAAAATTGTGACAAGAAACTAAGACATCTGGCACTGTCTTACTTGATTCTCACGTTTAAAATTGAGAGTTACTAATGTTTTATATTCCCTGCCAGCAAATAATTATTCTTGACAACTCCAAGGAATTGGTCAATTGGGTCATTAAATCTAAATTTCTGTTTTTGTTTACATACAGCAGTATCTCTGAAAATGTGGGCCAAAAAAACACTATCTGCCAAGGTTCTGATTCTTGAAGGCTCCCACATTACAAAAGTTAAAAAAAAAAAGGTGATATTTTTCTGTGCTTCAGAGGAGGCTTAACTTTTCTTCATGTTCCCTGACTTAGTGAGTATCCCGGTTATTGCACTGATCTTATGTCAAAAAGTGCTCAAATAAACACAATTAAAACAAGAGTGCATTCTTGCAAGTTACCTGCAGTAAGGTCATATCGCAGCAGGCTGAGGACCCATTCAGTGAGGATACAGGGAGTGAATAGGTAGTGGCTGTGGTCATCCACTGTAAACTTGGCTTTCACCTGAGAGTAATGATACACAGGGAGACAGCTAATACATCCACAGGGCAAACATTAACTGGCAACTCACAACATACTTAAGAAGGGACGGAATTTGAAATTTCTGCTTCATCATCATAAAAGGTGTCTAACTTGACACGTATTTAACCTCTAAATAGAGAATCTGTATGCAACCATAGTCTCAGTTTAGGCCATGTGGTATGTCAGTCACTAGCATCCAATTCCTGCTTGATGTCGTACACACAATAAGACAACTCTCCTGCAGAACTCTCAAAATTCATCACATGGGTATAGGTTCAGTTAATTTTCTTGAAAATGCAAAGGCGTATTTCAGTTTTGTTGAAATACTACAAAACAGCTCAAGAATGTTTATCCTGTCACCAAAATGTCAAGTCAATACTTGTAATGATAGAAGGAAAGGGACCTTGAGAAAGAACAAGTGTATCCAATAATTCCTTGAAAATGTCACAATTTATTATGTGATATTTGCTAAATTACTAGTGACACATAGTAAGATGCTGAAAAACAAAATTATACAGTTAAATAAAGGAGCCACATGTGTAATAGAACTGATTTATGTCAACTATAAATAATGTTCACTCTAGCCACTCACGATCTACACACAATTGCAACACCCAATATCATTCCCCATTATTGCGTCATGCTATACATAAAACCTCTGAAGTATATGTATGTTCTATAAACTGTAGACTTTAATAGTTAGCTCAAAATCCAACCAAAACAAATGAGTGATATTAAGATGCCAGTGTTCAGCCTGTATCTGCTTTCCTTCAGCTGGACAACAACTTTGGATTTAAGATGGACTCTCGGCTTTCAATCAGAACTCCATGAGTTTCAATCCATACCTGCTCGTAGAGCTGCACAAGAGACCCAGACAGCTGGTGTGTTTTCCCTGTGCTGGCCCATGATGCCTGGCTGCCCAGGCTATGTTGAAGAACTGGCTCCAGGTAAGATGAGTAGATAGTCTGCAGCTGCTCCCTGTCTGGATAGCTGAAGGAAGAGGCAAAAAGGAAGAAAAACAGATGGGGCTCAGGGTCATAGTTAGAGTTGGAGGGAGATCGACTGTGAATCAGAGAATCAAAGAGAAAAGTTGAGAGGTAATGCTGGGAAAAAAAAATCTTTAAAGTTTATGTATGCACATATACTAGTACAGTGTAACTGTGGATTGGGTAGCATGTAACATGATGTATAAATTACAATTGTGCCATACTTACTCTATAGTGCACATCCGAACTATAGATGAGAAGCGGGATGTGAGCAAATGGCTCCCTACCGCACCCCCTGTTGACATGGAGGCCACCACCTGGATGTTCTCAAGACTCACCCACTCCAGATTTTCATCATAGAATCCTTTATATGTTAAAACCTGAGAGAAAAACAGTGCGATAAAGAGATAAAAGGAATAGAACTGAATAGGTGAAAAATATCCAAGTCTCCAACTGCTGTCCAGCCAAGATGGAAGAGTCTAAGCCACAGCTTATGGTAACTGAAATGATGGTTTATTTAACCAAATAATCTTTGCACTAAATTCAAATAATCTGCTTGTTTTCTTTGTGTCCTCCCTACCTGTTGCAGGAAGGTAATGAGGTTGCTGGTTCCCCACTTGTCAGGTTTGGGTAGGTTGATGTCTTTTAGGTAGAGCACCAGGTTCTCACAGTCTTTGGGTCTGAAGACTCGACCTGTGTTACAGCTGAGCAACATGCAGGTCTGACCAAGCTTTTGCAGGACCTGACGAGAAGAGGTCTGAGCACTGCAGTGAACCACAGCGACCTGTGTGGACCGGAGCCGAGACAAGGCGTAGCGGAGAAGCATGCTAAACAAAAAACAAAACGTAGAAAAAAGGCAAGGGAAACAGACGGGCATTGTTTTAAAGTAAATATGGAAAAAATATGATCTCATAGATCAAGCCAAATGTGTAAATTGCTGTAATTTTTAAATGTCTCATACAAGATACGCTTAGGATTGTACAAAGGTCATTAGAATGATTAGAGTAAAAAAATGTGTGTTAGCGCTGTATTTAAGAGGGCCATTCTGGCTCTAGAGAACAGTGTTTGTCAGAACAGACCCCAAGGCAAAGAAAGACATTTCGAGAGGGCACAAAACAGAGAGAGAAATAATTGGAAAATAAATGACCTGTATGCATATGCATGTACGCTCTACTCAGTGTTTGTGTGTGTAAATTAATTACAAATCAAAAGATTCAGCTGAAAACAGCGAAGTCTCATTGTTACAGTGACCTTTCAGGTCATCATAGATATGTGATCAGGTCCGCAATTAACCATAACTTCAAAACTTTCTACCATATTTTGACATGCCTACTAACCTCTCACCCATTGGCCCTACATTTTCTCTACTGTTCATGTGCATATTGCATCTTCTGGATAAGTATCTCTACTGTCTGAGGAGGTCTGTCTTTATCCTGAGTTGTCAGTTGTTATAATTAAAAGTTCAAGTCCTGAATAAAAGAAGCTTTAATATCAATGTTGATTGTGCGCTTGTCTAATTTTGAGCATACATAATCTTGAACACACTTTCACCATGTGGAGTGACTTTAAACTGCCTTGCGATTTTATGCCTCCATACATCAGTCAAGATGCAATTCCAACCCTGTCTGTCCAGACTCATGTAATATATGTAGTGAATGACAGATAACATGGTTGCATGGTGCAAAAACAATCACCTGAAGCTCGATATAAACAAAACCAACAAGTTTCCCTTACAGTGCTACTATAGACTACATTGCTGCAAAAAACCCTCAAATTCTAAAACCCCGATGCCACATGAAGCTCTTCAACCCAGCAGCAGATAAGAAGTAGATCTTTGACCTTTTGGATGTAAAATGTCCTCTGTTTTTATTCTGTGTGTGCATGCTTGTCCATGTGTGTGTAATTACCCCTTCCCACAGCCTTCTGGCCCTACTACCATGAAGGGCTGCCTGTGCTGTGCAGTGAGCCATGGGGAAAAGCAGTGCAGAGCCCTTTGCATGTCTGGAGTTTCAATAACAGGCAGCGTGTGTGTTTGAAAGAGCTGTTCCACTGTGAGACCCTCAGGACGCTGGAAAGTATAGGCTGCTAGACAGCCACTCTGAGAGTCATAGTAGGTATCCAGTGGCTTTTTGGGATCAGGTGGACTTTCCCTGGCCCAGCTCAGCAACTACAGAAGAACACAAAGTGATTGAATAAGACCGTGACTAATATTTCCAAATAAGGGCAAAATGCCCACCAGGTACAAATTCTGTATTAAACCTTGAATACTGACTAATATTTTTGAGACTTAGTCATAAAACTGAACTGTTTTTTTCTGTTTCTTTTTTTTTTGGCTTCTCGCCATTTGAAGAAGACAGGGGTCCTCACCTCTCTGGCAAACTCCTGTCGTGTTTTAAAGTTGAGGTTTCCTCCCAAACCTCTGAGAAGGCCAACAATGAACTGACCTCGCTCTGTCACAGCGTTGAGGTGGGACAGCCCGTTGAACACTGTGCCCACAAGGCTAGTCTCCAGCACAAAGTCATTCTGATAAATGGAGAGTAGAAAAGATGCTTGAATGATTTTTCAGGAGATAATAAATAGAGTGAAACCAGCAAACCTAGATTGAAAGTGTTACATAACTAAACAGGACATGATGCACTCTTTGTACTGAGCCTTTGTCTAACATTAGCTTAAATTGATTTCACCTTTAATAGAAAATGCAAAATTAGAACAAAAATAATTTTTGAGTCAGTATATAGACATTTGGGAGGAGAACAGTTACCTGTTTGAGGACCCAGTCAAGTGCTTGCTGAAAATAGTCTCCTAGCCAGTTTTCAAGATTCCCATAACAATCCTCTGGTTGACCCCTCAACCACGACTTTAACAAGGCACCCACATCAATGTCCTCATCACTGAACAAATAAGTGGATAAAATTATAGGTTGAAACAGAAATAAATTTTAACCACTTAACCACACTTAAAAGAGTGACTGACCTGAGAAAGATCATGCCCATACGGGATATGGTGGCTGGCGAGGCACAGCTAAGATCGTGAGTCTCAAAAAGGAAGTTAACATTGGGTCCAAACTGGATGCGTTCTCCACTAGGCATGGTTAACAGCCGATTATCATCAAGCACAGAGTTCAGACTCTCAATCCACTCTGGGTCTATGTCACCATCACACACAATCCATGAGCTCACCTCTGAGAATAATAAAAAAAAATAGTCCAGTATTCAGGACATTCTGTGGATACATAAAGAACACTAACCTCAATAGACACAGTGCTTTAAGCTAACCATAACCAGTTGTTAATTCCGGCTATAGATAGACTTCTTACCCTGTGGTTCTCTGACGACATTCCTGGCACTATTTGTGAGGACCCCATCAGTCCATTCTCTGGTGTCCATATCTATATGTCCCAATAGCTGTTGCCTGGGCATGGCCTTAGGATTCATTGTGTACTGCTTCACCTATACAAATACAGATTTTGTCAAAGATTGAGGGACATATTTATTGTCCCATAACCTGAAAAAACTGGACTGGAACACAAGCAATACTGTTAAAAGGAAGCACGTCACATTCATCTCACATGCACACTCGATACATTAAAATCCAGGTAAGAAGGTTGTCTTTTCCTCACCACTTTGCCTGTCTTGCTGAGAGCAGCTCTAAGCATCTTCCAGAGTGTAGACTTCCCCGCTCCACTTGGCCCTACAATAACTACTCCCATGCGTTGTCTCAGCTGTTCATTCAGCTCCAATGCCTTCTTCAGCTACACAGGGATGGACAAATAATCAATCATTTTTCCACGGTATTTCTAACAAACTATTCTATCAGAGAAACTATTAAAACATTGTTCATTCCATAATAATGTTCAAGACATTTTGCAGTATATAGTGATTAAAAACACTGGCTGAATAAAAGTTAACAACATGTGTTGTGACAATCATGTGTAGATATCTTCACATGCACACACACCTGGCTTGGTATAAGTTCAAGACGTGCCTCCTTGTAGACTTCTTCCAGTGCGTGCATAAGTATCTGGTCATCCACATCAGTAAAATGCACTCCCGGGAAGACATCTTTGACCAGAGCATCAAAACGGGAGCTATCAGCAAAGGTCAGTTTGGACATGGTGTTCAGTCTCAAGGCCTGTACCACCAGACTGCTCTCCTGATCTGCATGTAGGTGAAAATGATGGATTCAATTTCCATTTCAATTGGAAATACTAAAATGCTTAAATAAATGTGAAAATGTTTTATACTGGTTGAAAAATATATGCATGAAGACAAAAAATAATAATCTAGACTTTACAGAGAAAAACACAGTATTGTGAAGATTAATTTGACTAGCCATTATTGCTCTGCCCAGCACATACCCTTTTATAAAAGAGCTAATTATCAAAGCCTGCCAGGATTTAAGATCAAATCATGATTTAAAATTGTTGATTTTGTTCCCTTCCCCAAAGATGCTTGCCTCCCTGCAGGTATAAATGTGGGGGTTTTTTTGTTTAGTTTTTTTTATAGCAGGAAGGACTACACACATAGATAAAGACAGGAAAACCTTGGGGACTCAATGCCAGGCTAGAAGTGCATGTAGCGTGTGTGTCTGTGTGTGTTGGATAGATAGCACATGGTGGAACAGAATTTGAAAGAGAGCTGAATGGTTCAAGAAAAAGCAGAGAGGGGAATGAAGACAGAGGTGGGGGAATGGAAAAGCGGGGGACTGGGGTGAAAATCAGAGAGCATTGATATTAAAATCATGAAATGAAAAGATGAAAGGAAGATAAAGATAGAAGAAGGGTTTTAGGTGGACTTATCAAATATATATCAATATGGGTTTATTTTGCAAATTACAGTTAAGATTCAGGAAGTTAACTTCTGGGCCATAACAATGTTGTACCCTGTACATACAACATGATATATAAACATCAGGCAATCAGACTGTGGAATCTGGATTTCCATGTGGATCTTTAATATCTGTCCAGTATCTGATGAGTTAATTATGTCTAGATAGAAACCTGATGTCCACAGTGGATCAGAAAAGTCCCATCTCTAACTCAATTTTTTTCAAATACAGTTGTTGCTGCAAAAAACCTAATTATAGAATGTAGATGCTTAACACATTTTGAATTGAGCCCCGATACAATCTGCACAGCCTCAAGATGGGTACCCAAGATTATTGTCAGCAATTCACTAACTAAAATATTCCCCTCTCTGTTTCTGAGTTTTGTGGTTGAATTGGCCAGAATAGTGTTGTAGCACAATATTATGAAACTGAAACTGACATGTCATCATTATATCAATAGGGATAGACAATTTGAGTAAAATTTTGTCACAGACATATTTCAAAAAATGGTAAGAAAGCAATTAATTCTATTATAAATATTAATGTGATTATGAATGTGTTTCTAAACTAACTTATTAGTCCATCAATTAATGGACAAATTACAAAGTTTCTTGGGCCTGGAGATGTGAACCTGATTATACAAATCTATGACAAAGACCTGATCATCTAAATGATCAAATGATGGTTTGGTGTATTTAAAAACCATAATGTGAAGATTAGAATAGTTTAATACCAAAAATGAGGATAATTGTGATCCGATAGCAGGAGTCAATCCAGCATTAATTCGGGGTTACTGTAGATACATTGCCAAGTGAAGCGTTGATTCTAAATAAAACATTTCACCAATAAAGCTATCTGAACCAGTGCAACTATGCTAATATCTCTCATCAGCCACTATACAGTATGTTCATTCCGTGCCACTGTCACTCTGCAGTTGTATTACTTACCACTTCTGCCCTTTTAATTTGTTTGATACAACAGCATCAGTTGAAGAATACATCATGTTGCCTTAACTTCCCTGTTTTTCCCATTCTGCAATTCTGACCTAGATACATCGTTATGAATAATATGCAAATGGGTTCATTTTTTCCACCTGTCTTAATGAGTTGGTATTACTTTGACTATTATCAGCTTAGGGCTGTCATCAATGATTATTTTCATTGTCAATTAGTTTGCCTATTATATTTATGTTTGATGAATCAATGCATCATTCAGCCTTTAAAATGCCCCAAAATTTAAAATAAATCCCCCACAGCCCAAAGACTTTAAATTGCTTCTTTTGCTCGACTTACATTTTAAAGGCCCAAAGATGCTTTACATTTTAATACTTCAACGATACCTATTGTCTCCTATTTTCACAAGACAGAAAAAAAATCTCAAAGATTAGACTGATTCAGTAATTTGGTGTCTGAAACACTGGTTCATTCCAACAGGTATCTGAAGTTCAAAACCAATCAATCAAAAAAGATACTGCTTCACACAGACAAATACTCTAGATACTCAATCCATCCATCCATCCATATCCATTAATCCATTTTCTACTGCTTAATCAGGCGAATGCGGGGGACACCCTGAAAAAGTCGCCAGTTCATCGCAGGGGTGACATATAGAGACAAACAACCCTCCACACTCACATTCACACCTACGGGCAATTTTTAGAATAACCAATTAACCTAACCCCCTGTTTTTGCATATTTTTGGACTGCGGGGATAAGAAAGAACCCAAGAAGAAAAGAACCCAAGCAGACAGAGGGAGAACATACAAACTCCACATCTAAAAATCTTAACTGAGCTTGTGTGTAAATGGTTACTACGATGTATCATGGCACAAGTATTCAAATCATCTCATACAGAAAAATAGCATTAAATGAAAGCATCATTATGCCAAGATGTAGTCCTTTGTGTCCATGTGACTTGATGGACATTTTCATTGTGTATTATTTTTTCTACCTTTCAAGCATGACTTAATTCTCATACTGAATATTTATGACGTAACGACCCAGCCTTTTATGTGATATGTCACTTTTAATAGCCCTAATTAACATGCAATAATACTCACACTAATAAACTCTTTAGAAGACATGCACAGTGACAGTTGTAATATATACATTTCGTAAATTGTGCAGAATGATTGCTCGAATACATATTCATTTTAGTACAGACATTTAGATAACTCCTTTTACAAAAGCTGGACTGACACTGATAAATTGTGCAATACTAGTTTACTGAATCAATCTCAGATTTTATTAAATATCCCAATATTAATATAGAGTATGAGCTGGCATCAAAAATCCAAAGTTGGTGAGGCCACGGTATTTAGATGAACTAAATCAGTGTTCAGGTGATCTTGACATCTTACAGTGTAGTTTAATCAGTAAATCCTGGCTCTCTGCTTTAATTCTATTTATCAAATACACCATGGGGGTTGTGAATTTTGGCTCCCTGACACAATGGTCACAGACTTTCGTGTCAAACGCTTTTCTATTGGAAAAGTAAAAATGCCTCAAAGAAATATTATACCTCAAAGTAAAAAAAAAAAAAAATGGCCATAGTGTCTTACTCTTGTCCTTCTCATGACTCTTCCTCTGTTGCTGCAGGAGACTGCCACTGGCTTTCAGCACTGTCTTCAGAGCACGCAAACCCCAGTCATAGTGCTGCTGGGGAGTCAGCAGTTCCCTGGGCACACAAATAAAAGCACATTTTCACACATACACTCTGAGAATTGACTATGGTACTTGATCTAGTGCTAATGGGTGGGAGGCAGAGGATAACAAAAATCAATATACTGCAATAGACTGTAGTGGAGTTTTAAAATAAATTTAACAGCCACAAATCATCTGGTGAACCACACCGCCAAAAAACAGACTGGAGACACAGGTCACTTGCATATTGGATATTTATCAGCCTGGCATGAAGTTTACAGACAATCCCGAAAAAAAAAAAATCACATTTCCCCTCATGTCATATTCCCTGACCAAAACTGAAAAATACTACTCAATTAATACCTGGCCAAGTTAAAGATTGCAACCAGTTTGCGACCCAGTATTTCTCCATTTTTGAAGCCCTCTGAGTAGAGGATGACCTCAGCAATGAGCTCATTGTCCGGCCTGCTCATGGCCACAGGCCTGAACAGCTGCTTTAGGTTGTCTGGAAGCTTCTGTCTGCCACCATAGCCTTTTCCTGCAGGGTTCAATGTAATAAACACACCAGAATTCGGGTCTAACTCCACCTGGAAGATGAACAGAAGGGATGCATTTTACACTAGCGCAAGTTAAAATTGGGTGTAATTGGTTTTTGGTATAAGGACTGGGAAACATTGTGTTTGTCTGCATCTATTCTTCTTTTCTGACCTCCTTTCCCAGCAAATCACAAGCCTTTTTGTGATGTTTAAGGGAGTCTTGAATGGCTTGAATCTGCATGGAAACTGCAGACAACACTGCCTCCTCTAAGCGGTTAAACTCATCAAAGCAGCCCCATGCTCCACACTTCACCAAGCCCACAAAGATTCGTCCCATCGACTTCACATCAATACCCTGAAACAGAGCAGAGAGAGGAGTGTACATGTGATCATTTGCAGTTGCTCTCTTGTTTTGAGTGTACGTGTGTGTGACAACAGAATGAAGAGACAAATGAATAACAGTTCACTGTGTAATGTTTATTACAGAACAATGGTTATTAATATAATGTTGCGTTTGACATGCTAAATCTATTATAGACTCTCTGGGGGGATCACTTTACCTCATCACAATTGAACACCAGGACCTGGCGTCCAAATAGCCCCCCGAGGGCTTTGACAGACTCAGTCTTGCCTGTGCCAGCGGGCCCATAAGGGTTCCCCCCAAGCCCCATCTTCATGGCCTGTGTCAGAGTCAGGTAGCACTTATCAGTCAGTGGCGTATGCACCAGCTTAGCAGCATTCCCCTAAGCGGCCGGAGAGGTAGGATGGAGAAGAAAGTGGGCAGCACAGTAAGAAAGAAGCAGACACACAGCACAGCACGACAACCACACAGCAGTGAAGAAAGGGATTAGTGATGGAAGGGTTGACAGGGGTAAGAAAATCAGAAGAGGATACAGGCGGATGATGGGTTTAAAAGAAGAAGTAATTAAATAAATAAAGGGAAGGGAGAGGAAATGAAAATTACTGAAAATGAGTGAGTCTAGCTTGTGCTGCTCATCTATGCATAAACAGTGCCCCCAAAAGGTTATAAATCGGAAATTCAAGTCTACTCCTGCAACATAAGAAACGGCTTTTGTGAGTCCTTGAATTCTCTCCAAATCTGACATCTACAGACAGATCTACCATTAAAATTTGCAACTAAAACCAGTGCATTTTACAGTGTGTTAGGGATTGTCCTGGCATTAGAGGAGTTTCCAACATATAATGTCACAATGATGTTGAGATATGCAGTTATTTATAACTCAACTGTCATTAAAGTGCATACATATAAACATACTTTGTATTTCCATTTTCTGCAACTTTAAACATCCTCTCCACTATATGTTAGAGACAATTATTGTACTTATACTCTACAACATTTATTCAAAAAAGTATACTTACTTGTTATTTTACAGAATACATGCTTCATCACAGCCAGAGTAGCTCATATTTGAATTAATCTATTTAATTGATATGATAATTTTATATGCATCTAGATTAAAAAAAACAAAACAAAACAAAAAACTGTGAATCTGTGTTGAATATTGGATGTGGGTGATAAGCATATGACTTGTATTTTTAATGCTTTTACTATCAGAAGTACATTTAATATCAGATACTCAAGCAGTATTTATATAGGTGACTTTTACTTTTACCTAAGTAAATTTTCAGTGAGTCTATACATTTACTCAAGAATATGTTTTGGGCACTATTAACAACGCTACACGTGAGGGTCGCAAAAGTTGATCTAATATAGGAACATGTACTATGTATTCGATAAAATGTAAATGGTATTGACAGCATTTCATTATTAGGGAGCACTGCTGGTGGTGGAAATGTGAATTACAAATGTGAGTTAAACTAGTTAGTTGAGTCCATCTACAGCTAACTAAATTCCTCTTATTCATTACTTGTCAAGTAAAAATAATCTTTTTGCAATTATACCAATGACTACACTGAAAAATTAAATCAAAATATTTGTTAATTTCCATCCTTTGAAATAATTATTATTGTTTTATTTTGCATTCTAAAATATGTCAATATAAAGGTCAGCGGCAGCACAAAAAATATTGGTCCGCATTCAATTAGAGAAGAGGAGAGAATCCACGTCATTTGCACTGTACATGCGGACACACCTGGTATTCATATGTATAGTTGAACTGTGCGTCCACCATTTGTATGAGGCAGCATTTGTCTGTTCCCATGTAGAAGCGAAGCTGCTTCTTCCAGGCCCAGGCATCAGCGCTGGTGACTCCTGCCTGGTTAAGTTGTTTCACCACACTGATGTTGTGGATAATGTCCAGGATCAAGGCCTTTAGCTTTAACTGCAGGACACCGGACTCTGTCCCCAAAGACATACATGAATGTAAGGACGGCAGAACTGGCAAAGTCACGCAAAGAACAAACTTGATCATAGAAGAGGATCTTTTATCATACAGTGTTGAACAAGAACATTTGTAATGGCAAATGCAAATATGCACAATATTAAAGATCTTTGCACTATCAAGTAGTAAACACAGTGCCGTACCATCTTATTGGCCCCAATTATGCCCCGCACAAATTGGTACATTGCTACATTTCACAAAGCAAGAGTTGTTATTGTTTTCCAACTAACCCAACTGTCATATTCATGCCCAGCACTCACATTGTGCAAGTAGTAATGTACTGTCTCTCTGTGCACCCATGCTTGCACTGGGCTTGAAATAAGGTGCAGTCAGGCACATTGTTAATGTATTCCTACCTTGAGGCGAGTGAAAGTCGTTGAGTTATTGACCAACAAAAAACCCGGTCCGAAGTTAATGGTGCAGTAACTATCCTGCTATTTAAATGACACATTATTTAATCACCTTCAAAACACATGCCTGTCACGGTTAAGTTATGATGCATGATTTAAGAAGCAAGGGAAGCCTGCCTTCTCATCAGAAAAAATATATTTAACTTTTAAGCTTTTCGCAGAACATTTTACTGAATCTGGATTTTGTGTATTCGATCATTTTGTTGTATTAAACAACACAAAAAATCAATTAACATTAGATCCTGACCGGTCTGTCTCAGTAATCGGGCAATTTAAAGTGTTGGGCTTCAATGCATGGCCACGCATTATTATTTTCCTCCTTATTGATCGATAATTTCATCTGCTATTAATCGGAATGATAATTTGGTAAACAATATTTGTCTATATTGCACAAGTACATTGAAGTCCTCCTCAGTTGGATAGAGAAAAAACAAAACAGTACCTTTGTTCATATGCAGTCAAAAGTATTTCTTGATAAGGTACAATACTAAGATGTCAGACACAGGGGGGCCCCCACAAGCCAAAAACTACATAGTGTCCTTCCCTTGGGGGAGTGGGGGGGGGGCTATCTCAGCATATTCGGGCCATGAAAAATCAGTGGACTGAATACAACTGCTGTAGACCTTGTGCACTATTTGCACCCAGATTATGCACCATTTAACTAGCAAAATCTAAAGGGTACACCCTAAAACCAGCGCTGTGCATTATAGATCATACATTATAGATCCTTTCAATGGTGTGTTTTATCTTTGTTTTCCTACAGCAACCACATTAAATACATGCATGCATTTTTTAAATGCATGCATGTATGCAAAGAAATTTGTAGAACTCCAAATTTCTGCCTTATTTCTGTTATTCTTTAATTCTTATACAGAATTACTTTAAAAATGTGTAAGCTAATTACCACTATATGTTGTGCTTATTCATGTGATTAGACAAATCCTTTGCTAAGAAATGATGGTGGTGATTGATTGGTGAGAAGAATAAATAGAAACACTTTGTAAACAAACCCAACATCTTAGCTGAAATTTAACGACAATTTAGTGAGGAAAACTGTCGGACGTGAATACAGTGTTGATATTCTGGAAAGTCAATATCACTAACAAACACTGACTTGACTGTCAAAAACAAACTAATGAGTAATTTAGTAAGAGTGCCATTGTAACTTGTATGTAAAACTCAACAATTTAGCATAGTACTGCCACAATGAAAGATTTCATATGTTTAAGTACGGTGGGCCCTGCTGTTATGTAGATTGTTTGAATGTCATGTGTATAGGAATGCATCAGTGATGTAAACCTGGCCACAGAAGCAAAAAGCCCTTTGCCAAATGTACACCATCTTGGCTTGTCTTTCTGTCAACGGGGAATCATTCTCATTCTCCGTCTGGGTTTATGGTCCATTAATGTATAATGGGAAATTAGATTATCCTTCTTGCCATTACTTTAGCTGATTTAATTAGAGCTGCCACTTGAAAGCTTCTTAAGCCTACCTGGTTGTTTTAAGGGAGCCAGGTATTTTAGAGTCTATCAAGGAAATGAGTGTTATTTCAAGTGTTTTGCAAGTCAGCCACAAAATAAGGTACATTATATGTAAAAGCCTCCCTCACAATATAGAGTACTGAAATGTCTGATTTTCTGCATTTAAGCGAAGATGCTTTTAAAAAGATGACTATTTTTTTTGGTGAAAAAGAAATAAGCATTTCTTAAACACATACATCTTCATGTGAGGCGGAAATTTGGAATGAGTCAGCCATGTCCCATGAGATGATGTCACTACCATAATTTCAGGGGAGCTTTTCATCTTATGCATGAATAACAAAACTTTTTTAGGTTTAAAGGTCTTTTTTTCTGCAAATTTAAGATGGAAAAAAATATACCGTGATGTTTTATGAAGCCATGTCTTCTGCCCTAAGTCATTTAGCCTGCCAGCTACTATATCTGCAGCTTAAATAGTTACTGCTGTCCTTCTGAGGCAGCTCTCAATGGCTATTAAGAGATTCACAAAAGAGCCACAATTCTGCATCAATCTCTCAGTCAAATGTAACAAACGTAAGATTTGATCAGCGTTCCATTATTAACATCACAAGAGGGATTCTGATAGCAGAACCAAAAGTAAGTGTCACAGAGAAATTGTTTATAGAGTCAGGGAGGGAAACTAAAGAGGTTGAGATTACCAGGATTGTAACCAAAAACCTAGAGAGAAAAGATCAATTCTGTTTTAGAAATAAATAGAAAAAAAAATAAAAGTACAGGAGCAGATCAATATCCTGAGCATTGTTAAGCATATTCCAAATATGTCTAATCATTTATGGTTATGGTACTGGTTTTCTCTGTTTCTTCTGTCTGGGTTTTCACTAGTCTCACATTAGTTGATTTAACCTCTCAGTGTTGAATGATATGATAAAATTTTAGTCATTATCTGAGAGGTAAAGCAGAGAGGTAAAAAAATTATGGACGACACAGGAGGGTTTTGTGTGCACTGAAACAATGCTGCATATAAAGGGGAAAAGGAGAGACAGGGAGCGAGAACCTGGATTATATTTGTTTCTAAATAATGGCCAGAGAGGTATCATAGCAGAACATTACCCTATCACAGTGAGGTTGACCTTTGACCTTTGGGCTATTAAAAAGCGAGAACTTGATTGTTTTACTGTATTAGATAATTATGTAAAAGTTTCCTAAATTTTAAACTTATAAGTGTTTCTTTGGTTATGGTAAAAACATGTTTTGTGAGGTCCAAGTGACCTGTGAAGATAACAAACCTAATGACTCTGGCCATGACATTTGCCACCAGACGGGGTTAAGAAAATAAGACATCAGGCAAATAAGTGGATTTTCGACTTACAAATATTAGTTGTTTATTTCAGTAACATGTTTTCAAATTACTGCTCTTGATTGAAAATATGATTTTGATTTTAGTACTAATTTATTTACTTTACTTCATGTGGGATGAGACTGTGGGCAAACTTTTCTTTTAATTCACTTGTGCAAGGCAGCATAAAGAAAGTCATTTAACAGCCATTAAACTTAGTATTTGTTGGGGTTCTGAGAGACACACACATACTTACACACGATACTTACACACAAACACGCACAAAATTACCTGTGTTAGCGTGATCCTCAGCACAGGTGTCCACTGTAGTGTAGTGCTCTAATTTGGCATTGAGCTCTAGCTCCAACTGCTGCAAATTTTGTTGTTTTAGAGCTCTTTCCACATCTTCAGTAAACTGGATTTGCTCAGCCAGACACAGAATCTAAAACAAAATTATGAAATTTCAGACACAAGAGTAATTTAGAAGCTGTGTTTCTTTGTTATTTGTATAATTCTGTATTATATCACACCAGGTCACAGCTTACTGGCAAAAATTACTCAATTGGATCTCAACTTGAACAAACTGATTAAGCTGAACTGTCATTAAGAAATAGTTCGCTACCTCAAAGGCTTTTGGGTATATACAATGGACAAACAAATGGACTGTATAGGAAGTTTGTGTGTGCGTGTGTCGGTCCGTTTGTGTGAGTACCTGTGATGGATAACGTGATGGATCCACCTCTCCTTTCTTCCCTGCTGACACACATTCATAAAGCAGTCGCTTCAGAGTCTCCTTCATTTCCACAGACAGCTCACTTAGCCACACCTGGAAAATATTAAAACACTTAAAGCACAGCCACAAAGAGATTTGCCACCAAACTGTGTATAAAACTCTGCAAACTTCTGTAATACAAATTACACATCTACTTTTTCAGTTACTAAAAAATGAATCCAATAGGCTATGTTTTGAACACAAAGGGAAAAAAAAAAAAAGCTAGCTAAAAACATGCAAAGCTTCCAAGTCTCCAATTTTAAAGGCTACTGTATAAATCCAACACAGAGAATTCAGTATATACATGGACATAAAACAACAGCTTTACCTCCACAAGGCTTGAGACGCGTACAAGGTTTCTGAGTGGGACCATCTCTCCCTCCAAAGAACACATGGCAACAATGTGTTGGCACTGCTCATCAAACACAACACTGTGGATGCCTGCACAGGTAACACATAAACAGATCACCTTCACTGTCTAGCAGAATGTACTCCGATACCAAGAATACAAGAGAGCAGAGCAAAATATGACCTATGATCTGACGGAAAAATTACACAAGCATGAGAAAAAGAGAACGGCACAAAACTGACCTCCAAAGAGCTTCTTGAGGTGTGACTGAATGACAGTTGGGTTGGTTGCCTGCCCGAGAATCTCTAACAGATCATCATCTCCTATGAAATAGAAGCGTGGGAAAGCAGAGCGCTTCTCCTGCAATGCACGCAAAAAAAGAAGTTGTGATGCTTACTGTATATCGTATGTATTCTTTGCACACAAAAATGCACATGTGTACCTCCAGAAACTCATTAAGTGACTTTTGGCAGCGCTGCAGTTGATCGAGTATGGTGACCAGTGAATTTCTGATGCCGGCCCTTGAGCTCAGAGAAATAACTCTGTTGTCTCTCTGAATATCAGACATTATAGACCTGTTACATAAGAAGAGAAATTATTTTACTGTCAAAATGCGAATAAAAGGTATTCATACAGGAATATGAACAAATACATGCACAAATACAAATATAGTGAATGCCAGCCATAATAAACTTGAAAAATTATTAAGAAATGTATTATGATTTCAAAATATATGTCCTGTGCAACAATGAAATAATTCATAATTTGAATACTGTATATGATATATCCGGTTCAGAAGCAGTGATCTTGCCGTCTCTTGATCAAATTTAACAGATCTGTAATGATTTATAATGTGCTTGCTTTACAAATGTATGTTTGCAATTTGGGGCGAAATCTTTTGATCTGAGAGGATACACGCAAATCCTCATACAATACCTGAAATCTTCATCAACCCTTTTGAAGCGGGCCTCCTCCCGAGGCAATGCCCCTCGTCCAAAAATGGGCTCCAGATAAACCCATCGTCTCTGGATGGCATTCAGACTCAGCAGGTACTCGTCCAAGTCTGACAAGCGAATCTCCCACAGACTGACCTAAATAGACATCATACCATTGCATTAATAAAGACTTAAAAGATTTGGAAACTTTAATAAACAATGGATGCACCACAAAAAAAAAGGTAATAGAAAACTGCATAACTTCAATTGATTAACATGTTTAGTTTCTTTAATAAATAAGAAGCCTGAGGGAGAATGACTTACGCCAAAATAAAAATGAACTATGTAGAGATTAGAAAAACGTATTCATAGGTCTTTTGACCTGACCTTGTCTTGGAAGCTTCGGTAGTAGGGAGAGTCTTTCAGAGACTGCAGCAGACAGCGGTTATCTCCTACCTAGATGGGCACAGGGTGGTATTGAATCCAATGTAGGCTAATCATTAAAATCCCATTCAATGTTTTTGTACTAGTAGCCATTATATGTCAGCTCCTAATTGAACTGCACTAAATGATTATCAGATATAATGAAACAAAAGAAAATTCTCAGTGCAAATAGGGACAATAACAGCATAGGGAAGGCATCTAAATGATGTTAAATATTGTGAAAAAGACTGAAATTCATGCAGACTTAACTTTGCATGCCCTCTTATTAAATAAAAATAGGCTGGGGAAAAGCCCGACATTTTCACTCATGAAAAGTTAAAAAGATAAAAACAACTTTATGTATTTATGTATAATGCTAAACATGGAAGACATGGAAGAGGAATACTGTCGAAAACTTACGATACATTATTCAGTATTAATCTGTTTCATATGTAACATTACCTTTTGCATTTTATCATATAAGATGACAGGTTACCACATTCAGGGTCAGGTACCAGAGGCAAATCACTAATAACACTGTGACGATAGCTCTATATTAATACCAACTCTGAAAGAATACTAAAGTTTTTCTGGAAGTACATTACCACTATATAACAGAACAGCAGAACAGAGGGCTTTTCTTCGAAATGGATTCAACACCTGCACAAGTTATTTAAGAACAAAAATCTAAAAAGTAGGAGTCTGAGGATGTCAAGAAAGCAGGAGTGCTTCACTTTTGCCAGGGTCTCCATCAAGAACTGGTGGTTTTTGTTGTTGAATGCATCTTATCAGTTAAAGGATCATGAGCCTTACTCATTTTGCACCACACGATGGCTTTGTGTTTATTTACATTCTATATTTGTTTCTGTGTGCCTGTGTGTCTACCTGGTTAACTATATCCTTCCAATCCTTGATGAGGGTGAGAGTGCGTTTGCTGCTGTCTGTATATTCAGTGAGGTTAAAGGTAGCCGCAGCCCCCCACAAATCCACCTCCCTCAGTGCCTCCCTGATTGTTACTTCTGCCTGCGCACGACTGTTCAGGTCCTAAAGGCAAGCACACACATACACACACAGCCAGATCATTTGAGTTCATTCACTAATTTATGCACTGCAAATTTTATAAAGGTCCTCTATGGTCTCGGGCAACAACATTGACCTCTGCTAATGATAGCTTGGAGCAAGGAAAAGCTTATAACCAGTACCTGGTAATAGTACCTGAATTTTAATTTGGGCATTGAAAATCTACAACACGTGGCATGTACTGACATGAAACTTATATAGAAAATATCAAATCAAATCAAATTTTATTTGTATAGCCCAAAATCACAATTTACACATTATCTCACTGGGCTTTGACAAACTGTACAGATTTGACATCCTCTGCCCTTAGACCCTCGAACCGGGTGAGGGAAAACTAAAAAAAAACCCTAAACAGGGAAAATAAGAAACCTCAGGAAGAGCCACAGAGGAGGGATCCTTCTTCCTAGGAAGGAAAGACGTGCAATAGATGTCACTTGTACAGACCACAACAACATGACAACAACAGTTTACTTAGAATATATAAAACATCCATGAGAACATAAATATAGAATCTTTCTGATTTGAAAACTAGCACTGCAATTCAGTTAGTAATCAAATATTGGTGTAAAAGCAACATTAAGGACCAAGTTAACAGTAAGTCACAGTGGTATGAAAAAATAAGTTATTGCAGTGAATATCCATAAATGTGATTGGCTAAGCACAAAAACTGAAACAGGGAGCCTCCCAAACCGACTGAAAGGGACAGCCGAATCAAACTCCAAGATGGCAGTCTTTTCTGATATGTTTAAAGATTGTATTATAAGTTGTATTATTTTTTAAATAGAATTTGTTAAAACATTAATATGGTTATACATATACATTTTAAACTTACCTATTAGGTAGTTTAAAATGAAGATATTGGTCATTGACAAATGTACCACATTACCATATTAATACATTTGCAATTTCTTGATTTCCCCTTCCCCCCCAGGTGGCCATTCTCACATATTTTGATCCTGTTGGCAATCACAATGATTCATATTTGTTATACCTAAAAAGATCTAACAAAACTGAACAATCTAAATTGTGTTTCTCCATATAGCTGCAGGCCTCCACTAAGTATTCATTTGCATTTGCATTTATCTTTGTACATACCTTGAGTTCCGAGGTTTTGTCTATGATACCATTAGCCACACTGAGGAGGTCATTAAAGGTGAGTCTCTCTAAAGTTGTCCCACGTGGAAGGCCAAGCAAACGGAACAGGTCCAACCAGTGATCTTGGGATAGGTGCTCTCCACGCACATACTTCAGTACTGGCACCAGGCTCTAGACATTCATATGGGAAAGTGTAAAAATCAAAGTGTAAGCAATTATTAAAAACTATACAAACATTTGGAATAACATCGAAAATCAAATTGATTTTTACTTCATCTATAGTATTTCCATTTTTCTAACACTGATGCATGATGATTCTTTTCGTTTTTTAATTGTGAAAAACATTGATATTCAAAACCTGAGATATTCAAAAATGCTGAGACATGTATCCATTTTTCTAAAACCAAAAATATTCAAACTAATAAAAGGACAATGATAAGCTATTTCATCAACTCTATTAGGTTCTACCTTGTATTTGTCAACTTCTGCTTGCAGTTTAATAGACATGGCAGTAGGGTGATCCAGTTTCCTAAGTCTGTCCTGCCACATAAACAGAAACTCCTCAAAAAGATATGTTTTACTCCTGTAAAACAACAGAAAACTCATGTAAACACACAATTGAAGAAAAAGTAGTATCAGCAATGTCAGGAACACTTCCAAATGTAAAAAATGTCGATCCACCATTAACAGACCTGAATAAAACCCTCTACCTGAATGTGATCCAGTCCTGCTGGGCCTTTTCTGTGAAGCCTTCTTGCCACTCTTCATACAGACTCCACATCTGGCTGTAGTCCTCCATGTCTCGTTTTGTCTCCTCCGCCAGAGAGAAATCTGGAGCCTCCAAGTCAAAATAGGTACAATCCTCACTGAAAGAGGAGAGAGGAAAGGAGAGGAGAGTTAAGTCACAAGCATTAAGAGTATATTGGACATACTAGTCAGATTCTTGGCTATAATCTTAGCATGTCCGATTTAGTAAAGTGACTAGCACTGCTATGTCTCTAAATGGAGCATGTAGGCAGTAACAATCTTCTCAGTAGTCCTTACTCTAAGGAAACAACTATAAATGCAGCGTTTTATAAAAAGGTGCTTACAGCAGTTTACTCCGCACAAGCTCTAAGTCCTGAAACTCTTGCTGCTTATCTTTGATGGTCTGGAGGCAATTAACAAGAGCAGCACGGTCACCAGTCACAACAATTTCATCTTTGGGTTTCAGCTGGTCCCAGCGGGCCTTAAACCGTTCTAGATCCGCCCTGTAGACGTTAATACGACTTGCAGCATTCCTTCGCATCACCTCCACCTGAGAGCAAGAGAAATGAAGCAGCACAAGAACAGTTAGGTACAGAGAAGAAGAGCAAGTAAAGAGACAAAGAGAGATATGAGAAAATAAGATTTGAACAACAGTAAGTAGTAGTATAAAGCTCCCGTCATAGAAGATTTTTGAGTTTATGTCACCTGTTCTTTGATCATGAGCTGATGGCTCTCCATGACAAGCTCCAGTTTGTCCCACTTGGCCCTCAGTGAGGACAGCGAGTTCAGGCCACCCCCAGCTACTGCTCGCAGTAAGCGGTTCTTGTCTTCAGCACACTTGAAATGAGGTAGAATCTATACAAAACCATGCACTACAGTTTGTTAAGTTTGTTTCCACGATGTGCCAAACATGGGGCACATGCCAGATGAAATTACAAGACACTTTGGTAAATCAAAGTCAGAAATATAATGCACGTTTCCTTAATATTAAAATTGACAGGCATCAATAACATGCAAATAAATGTACAAAAACTAAACATGCTAAATGGGGGGCACCTCAAACATTTAGGTTGCCACTCAAGAAACTTTCTAGCCAATACTTTGGAGTGTGTTTGTCTTACTTCAGCTTTGTGGGCTAGAATCTGATTGTATTTGCTATTGGCTGCACCAATCTCCTCCAAGCTCTCTGGTCGAGTGGACAAGGTCTCCATTGACTCTGTAACAAAACTGTCTATCGACTGTGTGTGGCCTGCAAGTCGGAGAAAAGACAGAACTTTGAAACAGATAAAAATAGGAAAGGGGAAATTATTTGGCTTGCGATCTGTGCGAATTATAGTGACATCTATATTTAAATATGCAATGTGGGAAGTGGGAATTCAGTAAGCATATACAGTACAGACATACAGAGGATATATTTGTATGTAACTCACATTAAAAAGAAAAATGGAGGATTATAAACACAATAAAGTTGTCTGTCTTTACCTTGAATGGATTTCCGGAGTGATAGCAGCATGATGTCAAACAGCCTCTGGATGAAGTCATCAATGACACCTTTTACTGGCTCACAGTTGACTGTAATACAGTCTACCTTCTCCTGGCTAACAGAGGAGGAAGGAGCATATCAGTACCTTAAAAGGTTAAGATGTAAAAGTCCTACTTTTATGCTGTTAACATGTGATCTTTCACCATAAGAACCGGATCAAAGAAGTTAATTTAATTTTGGTAGGCAAAACTACATTGCTACAAATGGCAAAGAGCTCTGAGACAGCTGCACATCTTGCTCTTTTCTTTATAGTATAACAAATGGCAGTGAGCTAATATGATGCAGAATCACATAAGAAATCATGTGAAAGGAGGAAGATCAATAAACATAAATCACAGATCTCATGTACAGCATTTTAAACAAACATACTAATTCTTGGGTTTGATGTAAAATTTTATAAACTCAGAATTAGATCAAACAGGACGGAACCATTCCTCTTACTTCCTGCAGAGTTTGTGCAGAAAGTTTGGCTGCAGCAAAACTGTCTGACCTGAGTGCAGATTTTTATTATCGTCTCCTGCAGCAGCTGCTTGTTTTCAACAGTGGACCAAGTGAGGCCCAGTTCATGTCGAACAAGAATAACAATGCATTTCATGTGGTCAATGAATTTAATTTGGGTAAACTGAAGTGTATTTTGAGCACAAAATACACTTCTGTTTACCCAAATTAAATTTCTATTCAAAATATAATTTGTGCACTTGCAAAATGTATATATTGCCTGCTCAAAAGCCCCCACTGCTTGCTCAGGATTTTGGCACAAATAGATAATTACCAGAAGATAAAACAGCGAGTGAAGAAGAAAGCTGGAGAGCTACTTAGCTAGCTACTGCATTCACTATTGTTTTTATTGCTCACTCTTAGTTAGATTTTAAGTGGCTGTTTTATAATAAACACAACAGCCCCCATGATCATGCAAACATGACATCATGTCATGATCACACAAACACCCTTTAACTCTGTCTTTTGATTGAGGGATGACCCCTCCTGGCAGAAATTACATTTGCACTGAAGCATCCACTCTAAACAAGTGATCACTTTTTTAGCTTAAAGAAATGATCTTAGTGCTATTGGTGTTGTGCTTGATGCCCACTGTTTTGCAATTATTATGTGTTTTATGAAAGTAAGACATATCTAAAAAGTTTAAACACTGCTTATGTGTTATATCTATATTTCTTCTATTTGTTGTGTGTAATTTGTACCTGGGCAGACGCTCTGACTCCTTCCCTCGAGCTTTCAAAGCTTTGAAGTTTCTCTCCCAGTCATCTACAGAGTTCAGATGCTTCTCTACTAACATCTCTAAATCCACCTGGCCCAACACCACCCACTCCTGCAACACATACACAGAATCACAGTTCCAGGTTACAGTGAACATTTCCCAATTTTAAATATGTCTGTGTCAAAGGTGACATAAGCTATATTTAACAAAGCATAAATGACTATAAAGAGAAGTAAAAGGGGTAATAAAAGAAAAGTCTCGTGTTGAAGGACTCCCCCCATGATTTAGATGTGCATGACTGCACAGGTAGTGGGAAGATCAAATGCTGTGCTCACTGTTGGGGAAATGCTAACATGAAAACAAATGCAGCTTAAGCAAATAGTGTGGCGTGGTCAATCTAAGTCACACTCCTCCAAAAAAAATGATGCAGCAATTGTTCAGTGCAATGTTTCAATATGCAAAGGTAGAAAAAAATGGTTGATCAGCAAACAATTGGGTAAAATACATTTAGTAATTTTGCAATAAAGTGGAGCCATACAATAAAACATTTTATAACACTATAAAGTATGAAAGAATGTGTTCAGGTACAGGACCAATGGGTCATATACTTTTAGACTTTATAGTGTTATATGTCCCATTGGTCCTGTACCTGAACATCCTTGCTGCTGTGACAAATTAATTTTCCAGAAGATTAATAAAGTCATCACTATCTATCTATCTCTATCTATCTCTAAAAAAAAAACTTTTGTCATACTTCTCTGATGACTAATCTCATCATAGTAATTATTAATGTCCAAATCATCTGTTGTTCAGGCACCTTGAACTTGTGTTGTATAGCCTGTAGGCGGCTAAAGAGGTCCTCTGCCTTGCTGAAGATTGTGAGGAACCCAGAGGCATTTCTATCAATCATGGTGCTGAAGATAGGCTCCTCTCCCTGGGCACTGACCCCTTTGAACTGGTTTGGGATCGAGATGAACCGCTTCATCTCCCGGAAATAGCGTGCTCGCACCTCCTCAAATGGAGGACGGAACTGCAAACGTCCGTGCCTATTCGAAGGACAGCAAAACAAAAAAGTACCTTCACTCATCAATAATATCTTTCAATGAGAGAGAAAAAAAGAGACACAGCCAAGTGTGAGTGCGTAGTAGGCAAGTGGGAAAAGACAGTCAAAAGCCGCCGCTAATTGTTGAAGATAAGACAGAGATGGAACAAAAAGAAGAGACACAAAGAGTGAGACAGACAGCTGAACAAATGAAAGTGTGTGCACTGACTTGAAAGTGAGCTCTATTTGTATTTCAGGCAGGTTCTTGTTCAGAGCCTCTAGTCCCATCTGGTACTGGTGTTCAAGAGCCTTGTACAGCTGATGGTTCCAGTGCTGACGCCATGCCCGCATGTCATCAGACCTGAAACCCTAGACACACGTATTTATGTCCCAGCTTTATAGGAGGAAAACTTAAATTGGTTGTTTAGGTTGAGTAATATCCAATAAAAGTAATTAATACTAAAATGATTTTCATCGTGCTTATTTACAAAGGCAATAACCAAACAGATCGCAGATGTACTTGTATGAATATGGAAATATTTATTTCAATAAAAATTCAAGTAAGGCCTACAGCAAAGACATTTTTACTTCTGAAAGAATTGACACCTTAGCCTCCAGAGTGGCAAAGCCAGTACGGAGGTCCTGAAGGCCATCTTTCCAGCGCTGCTGATGTCTCAGTAAGTCCACATTCATCAGTGTCACCACCTGAGAAATGTAAATATAGGAGCCCAAACAAAAACACAACAACAAAGACTGTAGTTACTAATCTCAAATTATGTTTCCAAACCAAATTCAAATTACACTTAAGTACCTCTAAACAATTTGTTTTATTCAAAAATATAATTAAAAAATGTCAAGATATGAAAGCACGCTGCAACCTTTTCAGTGAAGTCCATGTGCCATTTGCGTAACTTCCTGTTCTCGGTGGAGAGTTTCTCAGCAGCAGACTGCAACTTGGTAATGTAAACTTCCAACTCTTTGGGGTTGTCCCAGGTGATTTGTAATTTCCCACCTGATTCCTTTGACTGAGAACGAGGATTCTGATAAATAAATGCAGAGAGATTATTTCCAGTTAAAGGGAGGTTGGTTTACGTGGTAAAAATTTTACAGGGCAAAACTTTTTAACCAACTAAATTTTCTTATTTAATCTCGAAAGGGTTGTATTTTTTGTTGAACTGTATCTATATCTTTGGTGAAAATTATCAAAACATGCCTAACCCTATACCTGCAAAAGCCACAAGGTGAAGTCAACCTGTTGCTCTTTTTAAAGAAAAAATACAAATGACAGTTGTCAGGTTATGAAACCAAGGATCTGTTGATCTTTACAAGCGTGAATCTAAAAATGGAAAATTGAAAATGAAATAGAACCATGACTTTAAAATAAAAAAAAAAATCACATCATGGATTTGGAAAACAACACCCTGGGATAGAGAAAATAAAAATAAAAACATAACTTCCATTTGGAAACATACCTTAATAACCTGTTCAAAGGCCAAAGCAAGACCAAGCATCATAGGCCTCTGAGAGGGAATCATCTGCTGGTCAATGGTATTGTAGAAATGGGCCACCTACATCAAATGAAAAATATATTCATAAATAAATTAAACGAGAAAAGAAAATGGGTTTGTGTGTAGGCATAAAATCCCACCTGTTTTAGGATAATGGCTTGTCTGTAGAATCTGTCTGCAGTGTTAGCAGCCTGTTGTACCTTAGCCGGGATGGCAAAGCCAAAGGCAGAGAGCTGCCTGACCTCCCTGAGCAGACTGACAAGTCTGTCTGAATACTGAATCTTGAGCCTTCCATCAATATGATCCAGGTCCATCACACGGTTACTTGCCTGGAGGCTATGCAGAGGGGATTAGATTGGAGAAATACAGAATGCTTGATCACTCAGGCCAGCGCCAGTTCAACCTGAAGTGCTCTTTATCAATGTCATGAATGAGGCAATGGTGAAAATTTTACACAAAATTAAGTATTGCTTTGAATATTACTTGTATTTAAGCATCTATATCTTGTTAGTTGAGGTGACAGTTGTGTGCAGTGTTTCCAACCTGATCCCTGACTTTGGGTCAGCTAGTCCAGAGAGTATGTCCCTGGACCAATCCTCAAACTGTTCCTGTTCATATCCTCTCAGGACTTCAAGCAGGTCATCAGAGAAATGTAGGAAACCTTTGAAACCAGAAAGATCTGACAGCAGGGCCTCGGCTATGCGGACAGAGTCCTCAACCTAAGCAAGAATATATGCAGCGACATATACAGCAACAGTAAATGGAGGTTGAACACACATTCTTTCCATTAACTGGCAATTATCTGTATTTGCAACATGAGTCTAACGCTGTAACTGTAGTATGTCATTTGTCATCATTGTTATTTATTACTTACATCTGCACCACCTGTATTTATCTAATGAAATCTTATTCCCGTACATGTGGAAATCAAGCCGTTGTGGTGGTGTCAATCACATATAATACAGTTAGTTGTATGTGCGCGTATGAATATATATACACACACTTGGTTACCTTGTGTATAAGCTGTCGGACCCAAACTATTTTGTTGACCACCTCAGGGAGGTTCCTGCCTATGAATGGCCCAGACTTGTCTCCAGGGTTTCCACAACAACGACTCTCAAAGTCAGTCTTTAGGTCTAAAAGTAAATAAGGCGCAGAATGTTAAATGATGAGGGATAACAAACTGTCAGCTCTGATTTTCTATACATAAAATACATAATCATGGCATTTTACCATTTATGTAGCCATTTTATTCTAAATCATCGACTGAGCAAGTACTGCTTCGGCTAAAAACATAGAACTTTTTAGGGAGTCTGCACAAAACAATTTTCTCAACATGATCTTACTGCACCATTTTTGCAAAACCATTGGTGAAGAAATTTATGGGTGTCTCTCTTAAATGTAACGCTATGGTCGATAGTAGGTTTTGTAAATTCTGATACTGAATGTTCCCACCTTCTGTTAGATTAAAACTTTTGTTGTGGAAAATAATATTGTTACATAAAATGAATGCAGCGTTCTAAAATAGTGAATCTATCCATCATCTTAATTTATTTACATAGACACAAAGCATGCACTAGATTAAGTCAGATTTTATGTGTTTTCCAAAATAATTCATGGTTTCTCTTAAAAAGAAAGAAAGGTGCTTTGAGGGAGAAGTGTGAACCTTTGTTGTAGTCCAGGAGTCTAGCAAGCAGGGTGTCTCTTTCTGATTGAAGTTCTTTGCTGATGATGGGACGTTTTATCAACTCCTTATGCTTTTGAAAAACCTGCAACAGCTAGACAATACACACCCACAGGTTCATACATTAAGTTAATTATTAACTCGCACAATATTCAATAAGCTGAATTGAAATAGTGTGTTCCACTACCTGCTGTGGATTGTCTTGCACATCAGCAATGTAGCTCTTCAGTCTGCCAGCGACTTCTTGCTCTGACGGTGTCAGTAGGCACTCAAACTGAGCAACTGCTGCTCTCCAAAGAGGCTTCAAAAACACACAACAACAGAAAGTCTTATTCCAAAAAGATTGCATAGAGGATGCAATTAAAAATGTCAAAATAGATATTTTATATATACAATTTATACAATTTGGTCCAGAAAAATCTGGACATTGACAAAGTTTTTTTTTTTCATTTTGCCTCTATACATTGCCACAATTGATTTGAAATAAAACAATCAATATGTAATTGAAGTGAAGACTTTAGGCTTTAAGAGGTTCGCAAAAAAAATGACATGTACCGTTTAGAAATAACAGCCATACTATACAGAGTATCTCCATTTTCAGTGGTTCAAAAGCATTCAGACAAACAAACATCATTGTAAATATAACCATGGTGTTTAATACTTGGTTGAAAATCCTTTGCAGTCAATGACTGCCAGAAGTCTAGAACCTATGGACACCACCAAACACTGAGTGTCCTTCCTGGAAATGTTTTACCAGGCCTTCACTGCAGCCACCTTCAGCTGCTGCTTGTTTGTGGGTCTTTCTGTCTTTAGTTTTGTCTTCTAACTTAAAAGCTGCTCTATTAGGATGAGTTATGGGGACTTGGCCATTGAAGAATATTCCATTTCATTCCCTTTCAAAAGTCTTGAGGTGCTTTGCCAGTATGTTTAGGGTCATTATCCATCTGCAATGTGAAGTGCCGCCCTATCCGTTTTGTAGCATTTGGCTGAATGTGAGCAGAGGGTATTGCTCTATACACCTTAGAATTCAAAGTTGGCAGCCAAGTCATCAACAAACACCAGTGAGCCCACTCTATTGGCAGCCATACATGCCCATGCCATAAGAGAGCCTCAATCATATTTGACACACTTTGATGTTGTTGCTTTGGATCATGAGCTGTTCCTGTCCTTCTCCAGAATTTTCTCTTACCATCACTCTAATACAAGTTTCTCATGATCATCTGTCCAAAAAATCTGATTCCAGAATTTGGGAGGCTTTTTTACATGTTTTTTGGCAAAGTCTAATCTGGCCTTCTTGTTCTTGAATTGTACCAGTGGTTTGCACCTTGTTGTAAACTCTCTGTGTTTACATTCATGAAAGTATCTCTTGATCGTAGACAATGATAAGCCCATCTTCTCCAGAGTATTCTTGACTTGTTTTCATGTTTTGAGGAGCTTTATTTCTTCACCAAGGAAAGGATTCTGCCATCATCGACTTTAGTTGTCTTCCATGGTCTTCCAGGCTGTTTGATGTTGTTGATCTCACCAGTACATTCTTTTTTTTTTAAGAATGTACCAAATTGTAGATTTGGCCACTCCTGAAGTTTTTTCTGTCTCTTTGATTTATTTTGTTTATTCAGCCTGATGATGGCCTCCTTCACTAGCATTGATATCTCCTTGGGCTTCATATTGATAGCTCAGGTCAAACAGCTGCCAAATACCAATTTAACACCTGAAATCATTTCCAGACCTTCATTTGTCTTGAAAGAATGAGGGAACGGACCACACCTGGCCAAGAAACTACTTTTCAGTCAATTGTACAAATACTTTTAAACCCCAGAAAATGGTGGTATTTTGCACAAAATTGCTATAATTCCTACATGGAAAATGCCATATTTTTATGAAACCTCTTAAATTAAAGCTGAAAGTATGCACTACAATCATATCTTGATGGTTTTATTTCAAAGCTGCTGTGGTGCAATGTAGAGGCAAAATTATAAACACTGTTTCATTGTCCAAATTCTTCTGGACCTAGCTGCAGTTTGCTACAACTAACCTCAGTGTAGGGATTGTAATGCAGAGGACTGAGACCACAGAAAGGTTCAAAAACACGATCTGACGACAGAGCCTGCTGTTTCCCACCTGGCAGTAGAAGCAGCATCTTCTCATGAACCATGCGCAGCCTCACTACCTGGTAGACATTAACAAAGTGTGTATTCATGTTATCTTTGACCACTGTTATAAATATATGGTTGATTATCACCCTCACAGAGCAACATGACTTATGTCATGACTTGTGACTTATTCAGCTTTAGGACTAGTTTTGAGATGCTGTCTACACAGACATGAGAGAGCAATCATCAACAGTCATGTCAAACTTTCAGTGGAAAATGTTATCGGGCCAAATACTACATAGTTCTCATACCGATCATGCTGTCCACAAGCAAAAAAAATTATACAATTCATTGGATAGAGCAAAGAGGCGTCTCCATGCCCGAGACAGTGGAAACACCTTCCCAAGTCTGTGGTCTAGATTCTAGGCATGAAAATAAGTTTAGCCATGTTGAGGTTTTAGCAGCAGCATAGGCCTGTTTAATTGTTAAGCGCCAGTCAAGAGAGGAGCCAAGTGACCGATCCTGTTGTACAATAACTGTCATACATATTAACAACTACTGGCAGACGAAATTTGATGGATCACTAGGGTATTTTATCATGAGTACTAAAAAATGTAACAGTGTTGAAAAGCAGAAAAAGCATTTGCAGGAGACCTGAAAAATAATTGTTTACTTTTCCATCCTTGTTCTCGACTAAAAAACAGCACTGTGAAATTCCAGTTATGTGTGACAACTTCTCTTTTACAAAAAAGCAGAAACAAAGAAAGGACAACTAAAAAGATGCTTGCAAGTAGATTTTTGTATTGAATACAATGAAAATAAGCCACGATGTCTCATAGAAAAGGAGAAATATGATTGACCCTGCATAAGAACTATATCTTACCTCATCTAATCTTTTTGCAAGGCAATGAAGGGTTTGCGGGCAGTGCTTGTTTCCCCTCCAGGGGTGGGGAGCATGTCTCTTCCACACCTGAGAAGAAACAGTTAAACACGCTTCACTACTAAGACTGATGATCTCCTTGTTTTATAGGTTACAGATTCAGCAACGTGTTATAAGATAAGATACATTTTTTTCCCGTTAAAATCAAATCATCATGGAGTGTTTACCCATGACAGCTTTGAGCCATTTCATACATACTTTCCCCTCATTTTCAACTCTTCCATACCTGTCCAGTCAGATGCTCACAGGCTACCACCCACTGTTCACAAATAGCAATGCCAGCTCTTAGGCTCTCTCTCACAGATACAGACGGCTCTTCAAAAATTTTTAGACCACTCAGCTTCCTCTGCACATATCTTCCAAGAGCTCCACCTTGTACACGTACATACCCAAACAGCCACGGCAAGAAAAGAAGAGAAAGGTTTAATTTGACAAGCAATGTTCCATGTCTACTCAGAAGTTCCTGGGAAAACACAAATGGTTTCATTTCTCAAGAGATGTGTATTTCTTTAATCCTTAAAAACCACACAAATATTTGTTCTGATTTTCTGGTCTTGGTGTGTGTTTGTGTCAGAGACTCACCAATAACATCCATGAGCCGGACCATGCGTGTTTCTGGATAAGGCTCAAAATCAGTCTGCCTCCAAATATCATCCACAGTGTCCCTGCTTTGTTCCACCAGGTCTACAACATCAGCCATAGACAAGCTGTCAAGACCACTATAGTCCTGGTGGAGACAAAAAAGAGACATGTGATTTTGTGTGTTAGTTTAGATTTTAGTTATTTTTTTTATTCACTAAATTACTTCACTGTAAACTGGAACATTTGTTTCTATAGCAATTAATAAAAAATTCTCAAAACAATACATTAAATAATGTTAATATTAAGAATTTTAAACTTCAGACAAACATGTAATACTTTAATTTTACCATCTTAATTGTGGAATTATTGCTTAGTACATTATATACTTAAAATTTCAAGCACCCTACACATAATAAAACAACATGTAGTGAATGTGATCATTGTCTTAAATGTTCCTTTCAGTCCTAGACATAAAGGCATGCATGAATACCTTCTGTATGGATTTAAATTGCTCAGTAAGATGTGCAGCCCTTTCTCTCACACTCTTCTTCTCTGCAGACTCAGATACATCAGCCCAGTACTGGAACTCATCAAGAGGAGTCAGAATGCCTGCACAGAGTGGAAAAATGATGAGTACATCTTGCAAAAATCAGAATCCATCCTCGTCAGATTCATTTTAGTTTTTTGTAGTATTTTACGAAATAACTGCCTGTACGAACAAAGGTTTAATCACACATTATTTTAACATTTTAAAATAATGCATATATTATTCCAATACAGCTATACAGCTAAGTAGAGTTGAAAAGATTACTTGATCAACTATTTTGATTGTCTATCAACTGTTAAAAGTAATTTTCAAGCAATAATGTCAAACATGTGCTGGTTCCAGCTTCCTAACATGAATATTTGCATTTGTGGTTTGACGACCTCACTTTGGGCTCTGGGCAATTGCAATGACCATTTATTACAATTTTTGACATTTTATAGACTACACAATTGGTAGTTACAGCCCTACACTAGAAGATAGAGAAAAAAAACAAAGACGCATTTATGGTCTTACTTTTGCATTTCTTTCTTCAAAAATGTATTTTTGCCTACCAAGGACATCTTCCTCTGCATGGCCCTTCCTTTCAGAGGGTTGTGCTCCAGACTGGCGGACCACCAAGCCCAGGCCATGTTCCAGCTCGCTCAACAGGCCTGCCAGCTTCGGGTCAAATGCTGAACGCCACCGCTCATTCTTAGAAGAAGTAAGAGAAAAAATACAACCTTTAGACTGGCTATTCTTTTTTTATGCCCCTTCCTTATTTTTTGGCACATGAAATTCCTAACGAATGCATGAGGAAAGATTTAATAAGTCTTTATGGATATATCATAATTTTGTTGAAACATGCATTTAAAGTATTTTTTTGTGAATTTTCTATTTTCTTTTCCTTTGCAATTTTAATAATCTAACTATAAATACAGGAAGTGACTAACCAATTCTATGGGATACATCCACGGGTTTCTTCACACAGACTCAAGACTCACCTTCAACAGTACAGGTGCAAAGACTTGTCTCACTGCCTGGTACAGGGTGTTAATGGGAGAGTCCAACATGGAGGACACAAGGAGGCTCTGATGAAGGTTGTCTTCTGTGATTACTGTGGGATGCAGCTTAAAAAATACCAAAACTTTGCCTTTGCTGTCTCCTGACGCTTCAATCTGACAAAGATGAAATGTTAAAAAATACAGACACCCAAACACACAAACACACACACACAGATGACAGTTGTATAATGCTCTTTTATATGCGACACATGTATGACATTACAGACCCAGCAAAATTTAATATTATCAGGCAAGTCATTTGACACGTAAAACTTTTAAGGATGAGGGTCAAACTTAATTATATCACATGATGTCTTTACCAACGAGCATTTAAGGAGTATTATCTCTAAGAGCATATGATTAAATGCCATATTCCTTGTGTGTTATAGCTTATTTTGTAGTTTATTATAACAAATTGTCAAATTTGTTATTTTAACGTTGGACTGAGGCAAGCAAATAATTCAAAGCAGATATATTGCACCACACTATAACATTGTAATAATGCTTTAAACATTTGCATTACCTTATTTGACAGGTGAAGGTCATGTTCATGTCTGCTGACGGACAAAACAAATTCGTTTCCATTGTCCAGGAAATTATTGAGCTCTGGGCTGTCAGCCAGGAATGATGAAGGTTTAATTCCATAAAAATTTCCAGTGGTGCTGAGGATAAACTTTTTGCGAGCGTCGTCTGAACTGTGTGGCATCTTGCAGCGGCAGCAATGTACTGATGCTGAGAAAGCTGTGGTGTATAAAAAAAAAAGTTAGATTATTAAGGACAATGGTATGGGGGGGATATGGCTTGATGTTATTAATATGGCCTGTCTGTAAAACAGATTTACAAACAAATTAATCACAAACCTTAGTCTGAAGGACATTTATCCAGATCGTTTAATCTTTAATGTAGTTGACCTCTTTATTTTATGAGTATTAGTGTTGGCATCGTAGAACCAGGGTCCAAAAAATGTAGCGTCTATACTGCCAACTTTGAAACCGGGGAATTAACCACCTTTCAGACCACACAACGAACCACACAAAGCTCGAGTCTATTAGGTCTATAGAATTACGTTGTCAATGTTTATGAGGGATCATACAGGCTAGTATGTTGTTTGAGCAGCCGTATGCTATCATTGTCAAACTGTAAAATTAGCTATCGTATGCGCTAAATACAAAAAAGTTCAGCTAATCTGTGTTTAACAAGCTGTTTCTGTTTGTACGGGGAGGACTCAAATCGTGTTTGCAGAGTTGGTGGAGCAACATTAAAGCCACGCAACAGATATAGCTACGGGTTATGAATATCATCTGGCTAGCTAGCTAACGTTAGCACACAGCCACTGTGAATTAAAATTAAGCTTTTTAGCTAACTGGTTTGATTACCGCACGCTAGCGGACTCATAGAAACGTTGGGTTCTCACCGTTTAGCCAACAAACACTCTACTTTCAAAGCCACTCGTAACTCCCGTCACGGAACGAAGCTGTGTCTATCTCCTGCTAATGCGGTCGCCAGGACTATGCTTGCGTGGTTACCATGTAGCAACTACGATCCCCTGTACCACGTGACACAGCCTAATCGCATTGATACGCAATTCCCTTACGCCATTTACTTAAACTGGACAAGCTCAGCGTACGACCAAAAAGAGAAAGTAGTGCGGTTATTTTAACAAAAACACAAGAAAAATGGCATTTTCTGGTGAAAATGCACGCAGATGATTTTTGCCGAAATAAAACTGTTGAAGGCCTTGACAGATTCGCCAAATGTGAAATGAAAAACCAGTAAGAAAAGCCATTGTCAGTGTCCGGTAGTTTTAAGTGTCTGTCTGTTAGGGTTATTCTGTGTTTCCTATTCAACTTTCAAGTTTCTTTGCGTCTTAATTCCCATGTCCTGTCAAGTCTTCTCCCTCAGGTGATTGTGATTGCTTATCCTCCCTAATGTGTTTCACCTGTGTCTAATTGTCTACCCCTTCCTTGTGTATTTAAACCCTGTGTTCCTTTCCTCCTGTGCCAGATTGTAGTAAAGCTAAACTTTGATATTGTCAAAAATGAAAGATCAAAATAAGTGAGTAGAGAGAGAGAGAGACACACACAGGATAGAAGGAGACAAGGACGAACAAAAACATTAAATAAATCCCAGAAAAATCTTAAGTAAAAGTATAAAAGAAATGAGAAACACACAATACTATAATGACAGTGTTGAAAGACACATTTTAACTGAACATGTCCAGGTTGGTGTAAATGGGTGCACCATAGTCATCTACACTACCATATCTACACACCCATACCTTTGCATGCACACACCCTGCACTCATGTTAGGTGGGGGTCTCCAGCTGCCCCCCGTCGCTGGCCCTGTAGGGACTGGACAAGGTATCTATGGTCTGGGGGAGGAGCGTCAGTTCTGCTACGCGGGTTCCATTGGTGGCTCCGTGACTCCCCTGGTGCGGGACTGGATTGGGGTAGGATTTGGACCGTGCTGTCGTGTGGTGGCCCCTCCGCTGGTGGTCCAAGGTGGTCTGATTTGCTCTGGCCCACGTCTGCACCTGTGGAGGGCTTGGTCCCTAGATGGGTGTAGGGTGGGGTTGGTGGCGGAAGGTGAGGCAACACTACTGCATTAGTCTTTTAGCAATTTTCGTTACCATTGCAAATGTAATTGTATGTACAGTGGGGGGAAATAATTATTTGATCCCCCGCTAAATTTGTAGGTTTGCCTACTTACAAAGAAATTAGAGGACTCAAATTGTTATGGCTGTTTACTGATTATGGCAATAGACAGAATATCAGTCAAAAATGCATAAAAAATACACAATAAAGTAATATAAAAGTTATAAAATGTTGTGCATTTTATTGAGTGAAATAAGTATTTGATCCTCAAGCAAAGCACAAGTTAGTATTTGGCAGAGAAATCCTTGACCCACCCACGACCCATCTTCAGTGTTCTTGCTGAGGAAAGGAGGTTTCATTAACGTACGTGGCTCCGTTCATTGGACCCTCAATGCGGTGAAGTCCCCCTTTAGCCTTTTCACAAAAACCCCCAAAACATAATGTTTCCACCTCCATGCTTGACCGTGGGAATGGTGTTCTTTGAGTCATACTCTTTTTTTTTTTTCATCCTCCAAACTGGGTGGAGTTGATGCCAAATAGCTCAACTTTGGTTTCATCTGCCCACAGCACTCTCCCCCAAGACTTCTCTGAGTCATTTAATTGTTCACCGGCAAACTTAAGGCGGGCCTGTACATGTGCCTTCTTGAGCAGAAGATTTCAGTTCATTACAGTGCATTGTGTTACCAACTGTTTTCTTGGTGACTGAGGTCCCCAGTTGCCTTCAGACCATTAACAAGCTCCTGCCGTGTAGGTTTAGGCTGCTCCCTCACCTTTCTCATCATCATCTGGAGCTCCAGACCGAGGACAGTTGATGGTCATTTTATGTGTCTTCCACTTTCGAATAATGGCGCCAATAGTTGGCACCTTCTCACCAAGCCTTTTGCTGATGGTTTTGTAACCCATTCCAGCCTTGTGCAGGTCTACAATCTTGTCCCTGACAGCTTTTGACACCTCTTTGGTCTTGCCCATGGTGCTATAGAGATTGGAATGGAAGAAACTGATTCCTAGAGCAGGTGAACTTTATACACATGACAAATAAAGATCAGGAGTATTGCTACTTGGTTGATTTGTGCCATTATTGGTTGAATTTGCTGTTGTTGATGCAGTAAGCTATTATAGTTATAATGGTTGTCATTGTTACTGTTGTTGTTATTGTAGTTGTTGTTGTGCTCTTCGTGTTCCCCAACCCCTCCGTCTTCCCTAACCAGTCTCTTTTCTCTCTTTCTATCCAATCTTTTGCCTCACGCAATCCAGTAGCCTTGCCAATAAAGTTAAACACAGATCTCAACAGGAGTATATCAGACTCTTCCTTTGTAGAGCAAATATGTTGTAGCACAACAAGGCATCCAGAACCCCCACAGTGCATGCCTCAGCTGGTGAACAGGATAGGTTCTCAGAAGAATGCATATTAAAATAGTTCTTGTTAAAATATTGAGTAATAGTAATGTGCACAACTACTCTACCAATTGATTATTAAACTAATAACTTCCACAGAATTTTTCTATTAATGTACATTTAAAGTTAAGTGGATATAGGTCATCAAATTGGTCCAGTAGGTGTCACAGTTGTGCTTAAAGTCACTTGTAGGAACGTTGACTCTCGGAACAATTACTGCCAAATCAAGGAGCCCAGTAGTTGTTTCTCTGACATGCAAGTCCAGTGCAATATTGTGCATGGGAAGTGTTTAGCTATACAGAGATTTATAGATAACTGTTATGCATTCTCGCATTTTACATGCTGAAGAACATGAACAATGAGTAAAAAGCATTTCATTCTCTGACTGTCATATCATTAGACAATGATACATTGCAATGACACACCAAACTCGTCAGTTGTTCATCAGTTGCCTGTGTGTGCAGCACCGCAATGGCTCTGAGTTTAGGCTGTTCCCTTAACTGTAGCTTTAAAGATTCCTGTGTCTGACAAGTTACTGAATCTCTAACCAACCACAGAAATACTGAGGGAGAAACCTGAGGATTAAATAGCCTGGAGCAGTCAGTACAAAAATGTGAACTTGGAGTTAGTAACAGACTGGAGAAAAGCAACTCGGCCTAGAGTAGGCTATGTTGTACACTCTGACACAACACTCATACATACACCTACACACACTTCTATACAGAAATCACCATTTAGGGTACGAATTTCTGGGGCCTTGCCACATTCAACCAACACGTGTGTGTGTGTGTGTGTGTAGGTGTGTGTAGATGTGCATGTCATTTTCTGAACATGCTTGGTGTTGTATGTGCTGTGTGTGTGTGTGAGAAGCCACATCTGGAAACAATAGAGCAGTAGATGCTGTCACTTTCTCTTTACCTCAGGCTTGAGGGAATTCTTAAACAAACACTCAATTCACTCAGTAAATTACAGGAAGGCAATCTGAGCTGCTGACTTAGATATTTGGATTCGCTCCTGCTGTCTTTTTCCGACAAGCACACACACAAGCATGCCATGCCATTAATTAATCACTTTCTTCAGATGAAATGTTACCCCTGCACCGCTATAATAATCCTCACATTCATTGTAAGTAAGCATGTTGTGGGGGTTGGAGGCCATCACTGATGAGATGTAATTGACATTTACACATTGTAATGGCTGTGTTGTCACTGTGGATTCAAACAAATCAAGTGGTCATGGGGCATTTCTTATGCTCACCCAAAGTTATCCTTTAAAAGGAAACTCAAAAGAGATCAAAGCAGCCACTGCTGCATAGACACATTGGCATTAACATTATTAGGAGGCCGCAAACTGCTGTTGTAACAATTTTAGTGCCTCATAAAGCACTTCATTTGTGTCATCAGACAAGAGATGGCAGCATTGTCCAAACCATTAAGGGAGCACAACAAAGAGGCCACAAAGGAGCATGGATTCAGAACAGAACTATCATTTGTCTGATGTGTAAGTCTCAGAAAAGTGGATTTTGGCATTTGGGGCAGATGAGATATTAAAAGATGTTAAGCCTAAAAAAAAAAAATATACAGCATTCAGACACACACATTTAAACCAAGGAAACCAAAAAGGTTTTATTCTTCGCCATCTTCTGATACAAAAGTGTTTTTTAAATAACAAACAAGTCTTAAAAGCTTTGTCGCTTTTCTTTTTACAAGGATAAATTAGCGGTTTCTTTATAATACAATATCAACATTTTTTCTACAAAAAAAGAGGAGTCTACACCTTAAAGGCAACAATCAGAGCTGGTGAACTGACTCCAGCGCTGATTCACACATTTACAGAATCCACGTTGCCAGTGGCTCTCAATCTTCATTGGGCCTTGGGGCATGATCACCATGTTTCGAGGTACAACCTCTCAGCGATTGTTTGGAAATGTCACCTGAAGCTCAGCGTGTTCATACGAGAGGAGATGCCCAGGATGTCGTCACCATTTTAAGAGGGAAACCACATTGAGCCCAGAGGGGGAGGTGGTCATTGGTTAATTTAATTCGGTTTAAGTCAATGTAACGTATGTTTGACTTTGGAAATAAAATTAGTGCAACCAGATATTGTTGGATTTTTGAAACAACGTTTTTTTTTAAGGGTTCGACCAGACCCTCAGTGAGTATCACTGAATGCAACAAAGGCGGTGCAACACATGCTGCACGCTGTAAAATGATTTTTCCTCCTTCTTAACATTAGAATCGGAAAATACCTGTGACAGGCTGTGTAAGGCACTTCTAAATGACAACAGGGGCAAAGATCCAAATGATTCCAGTCCTTATCCACTTAATTTGTTTGACTTAATGGAGGGACAATGTGACACAAGCGCCACATTTCAAACGCTCACTGAACACTGCTACAGAGATTGTCGGGCAAACATATGGCCCATGGGAGCAGGATTTGGTGAATGCAGGAGTAAGACACACTAAACCGGGCCTGACTCACTGTAATTAAAGCTTCTATCAGCAGTCGCTGAGAGAGATTAAAATGGATGATGCCCCCTGGAAATCGCCATCATCCGTGAATCTCTGACACGCAATGTAGGTTAATTATTTCCAGCTGCAACTCGATTGTCTGGAAAATGTGCCTTGATGCCCGAGACAAGGTTAAACAGGGACCGATGAGAGCCAGACATACAAACAACATACTGTATATGCAGGCGTGACGGACGCACACATAAATAGTGATTTCCTTGTGCTTCTGTGCAGCTAGAATGATTTTTGGGTAGATACATGCAAACACAAGATGAGAAAGATTAGATTGGAAGGAAGTGATTCTGCATAAATGTGCCAGTGACAGCACTCTTATTGCCTAATGCGTCTTTTGGCAAGAGATTGTCTAATAAACTCTGATTCTTTAACATTTCTTGGGTCCAATGTTTGACAAAGCGGTCAGAGGGAATAATTGAATTCTAAAAGTTTCCAACCAGGCTGCACACATCATTGGAGTTAAACTCCATAAAACTGCAGTTAAAACTGGAGTTAAACTGCAGACAACGCAAATGCCTACATTTCCCAGGTGCCTCAGCACACAATACAAAAGCTGGGGTACAACCAGGATTTGTTGTAGTGTGACTTCATAGTTTCCACAGACTCTATTTAATGCACAAGACGTGTTCATAAAAAAAAAATAATCTTGATATGTTTTTCTGCCTTCGCCTTCAAAATGTTTGTGAGTGAAAACTGACCAACTCTCCATATTCAACACTCTGTATATTTGTGTAATGATTTATGATTAGTCCCTAGTAATGCACTTGTGATGAGCTCAGACGTTTCATATGTTGCATTCAATTAGTGCATTGTTACAGCTTAGAACTGGTTTTTCCCCAAAAAACAAAAAAAAAATATCACCTGCTGTACAAAATGTAATAATTTACAAAATGTATATTACTCAAATGTAAACAGAGAATTAAGTCCATAAAGATATGTTTTCACCGGAGCTGCATTACTTCTGGTCTGATATTTTGTTGATGTTCACTTTCCTGTATAGACATCAGGAACTGAAGTTGTCAGCCTACATCCGTATCATGTCTGCACCAGGAACGTCCAGTGTAAAATTCAAAACTTAAAAACTTAAACAACAAATAAAAAGACCCAACAAGGGTTGCTGTATATCCAGCGGGTTCAGTCTCTTCTCTCGACGGCTCTAGACAAAGAGATTGAGAGACCGAGGAGTAGACAGGGTGCCACACTGCTTATTGGTGTGTCTGTTCTACATGTTGATGGATCGGTTCTACCGTTCCCATTTTTCTCTCCCTATTGCATTTTTTGCTTTTTCTCTCTCTCTCTCTCTCTCTCTGGGCAAAAGTCTAAGAGAAATAGACAGGCTACCTTGCTATTTAAGTATGACACAAGCCAATTTAGAGGCACAGGGTCAGTTCATGGGGGTATGCATAGAAAATCTCAACAAGCTTATATGACGCTAAAACATCCAGCAGCTTCCTCGAGAAAGTGCCATTCCCGTTTCACTCTACTCATTTCTCTTTTCCTGCGCACTCTCCATCTTTCATAAGGCAGACAGAGTTTGTGTAAGCAAAAAGAAAGCAGGTCCGTTCCTGTCCTCTCTCTTCATACCACTGTTTCATTGCCTTTCCCTGGTTTGATCCAGCCCTCGCCCGGTGCCCTCTTGCCCCCTCGGCTTTCCCTGCTACCCCCGAGCAGGCGGGTGGAGCAGCGCTGCCAGGTGTGAAGGGTTTTTGCGGACCAGATCCACATACCCGATGTGATGCCGACAAGCAGTGACATGAAGATTCGGAGCATCTCCGATGCCACGTATGAGTCCTGGGGACTGGCCCTGAACTCCCCCCAGTGGGAGAGCTGGTAGAGGTAACAGCCAATGACGGTGGATGCTGGGACAGTGTACAGGACAGAAAACACTCCGATCTTCACCATTAAGCGCTCCAACTTGTCAGTTTTTGCACCGTCTTTCTGCAGGTTGGAGCGGATCTTGAAAAGGGCCACTAGGCCGGCACAGATGAACAGAGTGCCTGTGGTGTAGAACAGAGAATCAACACTCAGGTCAGGAAAACACAATAAAGTGACAGATATGTAAAGACAGATTATGAATCCAAAATATGAGACTAAGAACTAAATTATTAGTAAATGATGCTGTAATCACCTATAAGAAGGTATGTGGCTAGTGGCGCCACCACAAAGCCTGTGAGGGCCTCCTGTTGTTGGTTGCCAACATAGCAGAGCCCCGTCAGGTCGTCCGCGTCCACCAGCCTCATTATGAGGATGACGATGGTTTTCACAGCTGGGATGGCCCAGGCTGCTATGTGGAAGTAGGAGCTGTGCATTTCAATGGCCTCGTGGCCCCACTTCAGCCCTGCAGCTAAAAACCAAGTGAGGGTCAGGATCACCCACCTGAAAGAGAGAGAAAGACCATGACTTTCCCAAAAAAAAAATCTGAAAATGGTGTATAATAATTCTCTATTGTAATGAGCACACTGTGACAGCAGAGAGTAATGAGTTGCATCACAATGGACTGTAATCACGTTTTAGTGTCAAGTAAAGTCCTTGGGCTTTCACTCTGCAAAGACTGAAAACAGGAAAATGGGGGCAAAGGGAAATGGAAGAAAAATAACAGTGGCAGCAGTGTGTTTCCACTGCAACTGTAGTGCAGCTCACATTGAAAAGTCACTTTCTTTTCCTTTTTTTACGCTGCCGTGTGAGTGGAAATTAATTTGTGTAGAGATTATGTGACAGGATAGACAGACTTTAAAGAAAACAGGATACAAGTCTCATGATACAATTGTTCCCCAAGAAGCCTGTTGATGAAAATGGGACAAAGAGAAAAGGACAGGTACATGCGTGTGTGTCTTAAATTGTACTAACCAGAGTGAGGAAGCCATGCCAAAGAAATAGAGCAGGAGGAAGACTATGGCACAACCCGTGCTCTTCAAGCCTTCCTGGACTAGAATTGGTACTGCTGCAGCATCCAGATCACAGGACACACGCTCCCTCCCCAGAGTCAACCGGACCTGCAGGATATGACAGAAAGTAACAGTGGAAAGGAAAGGAAACGCTCTTTTATTAATCAAAGGAAATGCAACTGACTATCTGAAATTTTCATGTACTATTACCTCATTTCTGATTTTGTGTTTTGACTATTTGCTTGGGTTATCTCAGCAGGTTGATATGTTTTACTCAATGACTTATTTAAAAGGCCCTGTAAACAATAGATCTCTACAATTAATGCAATTTAGATATACAGCATAATAAATGTGCACAAAATAGTACATACTACATTGACTATAGGGTAAGTCAACTACTTAGAGCCAGGGTCTACTCTGAGGTCTCTGCCTTCTGAAAGGAAGTTTCTCCGTTGCCACTGTTGCCAACTGCTGGGTCATGATGGAATCAGACTAAATTAATTGCTAATATGAGCATGGGCTAAACCTGCTACCACAAGTTTCAATTCACAACTTTAGTTGTGAATTGACGCTATTTGAATAACACTGCCTTATCACTTATGTTGAGTAGCCATTAGATTAAGTTTGTTAATTCCTTTTATAGTATGCTATGATGATAGATTTCATTTTATTCATTTCCCCACACAATGAACTTCGATGGTGTCCAAATAATGCTTACAAGGTAGGCAACACTGTACAGATTACAGCACATTGACAGGAAGATGATAGGCCTTTCTGGGTAGGAGAAGCGCTGCGAATCCAACAGAAAGGTCAGGACTGTCAGGGTGGTAGACAGGAAGCACAGCACAGCCCACACCGCCATCCACGCGTCCGTGAAGACTTTGGCCCCTCGCCGGTAGAGCCCGCTGTCATAGCCACACTGGAGAGTGCAGCTGTCAGTCTGTTTTAACCAGGTATACTGGTCAGGTGCAGATCCCAGTGCCTGGCACTCCTCCTGGTGGTGAGGGTGCCGGACAGGCTGGTAGGGCAGCTCCTCGTCCCCCGGACCTTCCATGCACATGTGGTTGTGGTCATTCTGAGGTGGGAAGAGGCTGCAGTTGAGCTCCTGCAACCCACGCAGGATGGGAAATTACTTGATTGATTGCTTATCAGGAGTGGAATACAGATGTTAAACTCACTTACATAACAACTGTGATTGTTTTATTTTGTCCTCCCACTTCCACATCACTTAACCAGGTCCTTAACTTATATTTGTCAACATAAGCAGTCGGGGTATCAGATTAACCAGTCGGTTGAAAGAAATTTAGCTGCCAACAATTGTTTGATAATCGTTTCAGTGACAAAGCAAAAACATCAATATTGCTTGTTCCCACTTGTTAAATAAAAGTATTTGCTCTTTTGTGATCTTAAGTGCTTCAGTTTCACCTCTCATCCAAAAGGTTTCTTTAGTTCTTCAGGTGAAACATCTTCAAAACCAAAAAGAAGTCCAGATGCCTTCAACTAAAGCACATAGGACTAACTCAACCTGGATGATGAGAAGCTACACAAACATAATGCTCCTTTGTGATTTTATATCTTTTACTTTTTATGATTAGTAAACGATTAATTGATGAATTGTAACCACAAACCACAGATTAATCGGTAATGAAAATAATCATTAGTGGAATCTCTAGTATGCAGGATGCCTGTGTGATGATGTGACTTACCTCAGGCCATATGAAGCCAAACTCATTGAGTACTGGGAGGCATTTTCTCTTGACGGACAGACACATGCTACCACATGGACCAATGGGGATGGGAACCTTGTCAGTGCACATTGGCACATAGACTGAGCACAGGAAGAACTGGAAGAAAATAGAGAGAAAAAGATTCAAAGCTATTCAAACTATGTACAATAAGTTTAATGTTCTGAGATTTCATAACATACAGTAAAGTGTGAGTTTAGACAGAGAGAAAGGGCACAAAAATCATAAAAATGAGCTGAGACTAATACAGCACATCTTTGGAATTACGGTTAATAACGATTTGTTATGCCTATGTTTCCAAATGAGAGCTAGCCATTAGCATGCTAGCCAACAAGCAGTAGCCCATCTTTCCTTGTAAAACCATGTGTGCCTCAAGAGGCAACAGTCAGTCACTGTGGCCACCAGTGAGCAACAAGAGAGGATGAAGAAGAGCAGCCCTAGGGGCTTTTCAATCACGTAGAAGTGTAAAGGAACAGAACCCAGTTTTCACAGACACTAACATGACATTGGTGACATTCATCACCAACCTAAAACTCCTGGCCAGGGAAGAGAACATTTCCATGGGCAAATATAAAGAGCGATACAAAAAAACTTGGGGTGGCTTTCCACTGCTGGAGACAGCAAATGGTTTGATGATAAACTTGCAACATTTCGTTTATGCTGTTAATCATCATCTATATTTGGCTGTTTAGAAATGTGTCTTGTGTGGACATAATTACAAAAAAACATATTTAGCAACAATAACATTGAAATAACATAAAAGTTTGATGAGGATTTCTTTCTCTTTTTTTTGCTGCTGTGGTCTTACTAAACTCTAGCGAAGCAAGCTGTAATGTAAGTACAGTGAATATACCAGCCGTGTTTTGACCAGTTAGTTGAAATAGTTGCAGCATTGTGGTCAAATTTTGCATATTCTTGCATTGCTATCAGTTAGAAGCTGGCTTTATTCACAACTCTTGATGTAAGTGTTCTGTGATGAACTGTCTATCCACTCACATGTACCACTCACTGCTCTCTCTGCCTTCACTTGCAGTACATTACAACCCCTCTTCAAGTGCTGGGTCTCCATGTTCACCTCTGATAAGAAATGCCAAAATATAAGTGAAAATACTGCAGACAACACTAACCTGCTTCCAAAGTTAATATACATTTCTGAAAAACAATATTTGACCTTAACAACACTAAGGACATGTGCCCTGTGGTGTTCCAAAATCCACCCTAATCCAAGGCTCAGTTTTCTCTGTCCCATGGCAATGGTTTTGAAATAGATATCAAAGTCGCGGTCTGTCAAAGATAGTGAGCAGTCCCAAGTCACATTTCACTGGCTAAGGTGAGAAGACGTGATGTCAGGGAAGATGTTCTCTGGAGTCAGAAAAGGTTGTAGTTTTAAGTGATTTCGTGCTTTTGCATTGAAATCTATTTGAGGCCAGAGTGTAAAATTGTGCCCGGTAAATGATAATAAAATAACCATACGAAGAAAGCACATTTCACACAGCTGCCTTTGGATAAATTGAACAAAAATGTGCCTCAGGAGCTTGGATTGGACTTTTCAGCGCTGAAACGGAGTTAGAGTTGACGGTTTGGTGACATTTTTCATGACATAAATACCCCAATCTTAACAGGACCTTAAAAAGAACTAAATATCTTGGACTATGCAGCCTCGATTCAGTGACCCAGAAAACCCAGCTTGAAATTAGCCCTTGAATGGGACCCAAATGAAACATGATTCCAGGAGGGGTGTCAAGGTTGGGAAATAAATACACACACAAGTCTATACAACTCTTACTCTTTGTGAGAAATCATTTGCTTCCTGAGCAAAAAAAAAAAAATGTATGTGAATCTTAGGCTATAATATTGAATAAATTATGCTAAAAATCAAATTGGGCAGGAAAAAAAGACTTTTATTCTGATATATAGTCTGATTCAGCTCATTATATTGTGATTGATGTGCATATAAAGTATAGGATGTAAAAGTCCATGATCTTAGTCAAAAAAAAATTCTTTATTTTACCTGCTGCACTGCTCTCTGATCAAGGTTGTAAAGAAGCAAATGGACTCCTCCAAACAAATAAAGGAACTTTTACTGATCTGCTCATATTTCAAATGTCCTGACCAAATCTGCTGTTCCCACTCTGCTGTAAAAACTTGAAAGTTTAACATATCAACAAAGTTGCCCTGTGTGTGCGCACGAGTGGCAGTTCTGTTTGTCACCCAATGGCAATAAAAGCAGAAACTATAGATAAAAAAAAGAAAGGATTTCATTCATTTTGAGGTAAAGCAGCTTTCGCAGTAGAAAGTTGGGCAGAGAGCACCTTTTCCCACGCTAAATGTACACATTCTCGAACAGAGGCAGTACTGGAACATTTCCTGGTTGTTTTCCCAGACTATTGGTAATCTGAGAACTGTCACACACTGCTAAAAGCTTCTCTGGTTACTGGTCAGGAAGACTTCCATTAGAACAAAAGTCTGGAGATACGGTTTCCTTTTTCCCTTTCATGCCTCTCTGGTGTGTGTGTGTGTGTGTGTGTGTGTGTGTGTGTGTGTGTGTGTGTGTGCGCACAGAATGGAAGGGGGATCTAATCTTACAGGCCAATTTTCAGTTGTATAGGGGGGCAAATTTGGTTACACACTATAGATGCCCCTATAGCCAACACACATGAATATTTCTGAAGCAGTGCACTCATTTAATGCATTCAAATGACACCAAAGTGCACAAAAATTCCCTTTAAATGAAATGACTGGACACTTCCAGACTTACAAACAAAATCTAAACAAATGCCTAAGATAATGATACGAAAGAATACATGAAACGTCAAAAACCTCCTTCACCGACACAGGTTGCGCTCTCTGTTTCATCACCAGTCTCACAACTTAAAGTACAATCTGACACATGGAATCTCTATTTATTTTGTTCAATGGTGCATGCAGCAAACAAGCAGCATTTGTCTTAAGACACTGAGGGCACCATTGTTTAACCATTAGGCAGTATACAGTATATGACATTAGAGGCTCAGCTGTTGCTTTGTGGGGCATGAACTCAGAATGTCAACAGACAGAGGGGGCATTTTCCTTGAAAATAACATGACAAGACAGGGATCCCATATGCAGCAATTCCGTCATCATTTGAGCCGTGACCATCAGCCTGAAAACTTCACTTCATAAGAAACTGTGGCTTGTTACCTCTGACATGTGCTCAGGGGGAATCTCTTTGGAATATCGCGCACAAACACCCAACCACGCACAAATATAGCCTATCTGGACACAGTCGTGCTTTTTTAGAGTCCCGGATCAGTTTTCCTAAATGCGTCCCAGCCTCGGTGCGTCTGCTCTACTCGGATCACCGCGGGCACCAGGTCTCATCCCCTCGGTCGCCTACCTTGAGGTGGCTGGAGCAGCCGTACTGTATGAGCGGGGTGAAAGTGGTCAGCTGCAGCTCGGCGTCCGACTGCAGCACGTTGCCGACCAGGTTGGGCATTTTGGTGACGTTGTATCCGAGACCTTGGCACGTGCTGATCCTGATCGGGTCGCAGGTCATCTCCTCCACGTCGTCGCCGAAAGCGCGCACGGCGCAGAGCGGAGCGAGAAGCCCGGACAAGACGAGCAACGCTGCCCCGCCGAGCGACACCATCATCCCGGGCACGGCCGCCCCCTTTGACACCGTCGCAATCCCCCTCCGAACTGGATCTGGTCGCCCTGGAAACCGCAGCGCGTGCTTCTAATCCGAGGACAGTGAAGCGCATGTAGTCCGTGGATTCTAAAGGTTATAATATCCAACTGCGAGCCATTCAACAGGTCGGGTTATCCAAAAAAAACAAACAAGAAAAAAAAAAAAAAAAGAGCAGCGAAAACCTCGGAAGTGTTTTAATTATAGCAGCATGCACGTTTACATCCTCCCTGTGTGGCTTCCTGTTAAGGGTGAGAAGAAGCGCACCGCTGCGCAGCCGCCACTCAGCCGTGCAGTTTTGCGCGTACTGATGGCGAGCGCTTAATTCCCCAACTTTTATTGTGTCGGAGACTGTTTTGCCCGTCCAGAGGAGGGCCGACCAATCAATGCGCGGAAGTTGTGTTTCTCTGACCAACCCCTGTCCAGGAGGGCGGGATCCGAGAGGAAAAATAGAAGCGTGAGCCTCGTCTCCTACTACCAGCCCCCCTGCCCACGTCCCATCTCCTGTCCTTTCTTTCAGCATTTTGTTCTCTCGTCTTGCGCCCATCAATCCTCCCCTCTTCCACGCTATCAGTCAGTCGTGCCTTCCCTAAGGTCCTTTCCCTCTTCGCTCCTAAAGCCTAAAGAAAATCAGAGAGTGTTCTACAACTGCCTCGGACAATATCCAGAATCTGTATTTAGACTGGTTGGTGTGGCTTACACACGTCTTAATTGGCAGTATCTTTAGAAAATAAGCAGCAGAAAAGTAGACTTTTTGGTGCAATATATGTGTCTGTGACAGAGTGTCTTTTTAATTTACATTGTATTTAAAGTGCTAACGGTCTAATGGCCCGTCTGGAACTTCACCACATGTTCCACTCTGATTCTCTAAAGGCCCTGTCAGCTCTAAGCACTCGTGACATTGTAATTGAAAGTAGGGCCTTAAGTGATGTCGAAGCATTGGAAATCGGTTTTGCATTGCAATGAATACACGTTCTGAACAGGTTTTGTTTGCTCCTGGCACCCCAGGAGAAGTCTTTTCTTTTACAGCATGAAATTAGCAGTGAAGACTGTTGTTTTGGCTTTATATGTGTTGTAAAAGTAGACTTGGGTGAGAAAGTGCCTGGATCTGTTGCAAGTATTTTTGGAGGGGGAAACTCTCTCAAAAAAAAAATCCTTGATTTGGGTTTTCTTCCAAGGGACTCGCACAACTCTGAGAATGTTTAAGCACCTGCCAGGTATAATCCATCTCAACTCAAGCGCTCCATGGATCTTTTCAAGGAAAATACCAATACTCTAGTGTTACTTTGCTTACATTTTAAAGGTCAAATTGATTACAGACTTTCACAGGCATATGTAGCAAAAGTTACCATGCATGAATTCCATACAGGTATTGAATGGACCTCATATACCACCACTGGTAATCTAATGTGGTTGATTCTGCTCAAAGACAGAGCAGATGTGGAACCAACAGAAGGATTTAAGACAACAAACTCCATAAATGAGCACCGTTGGGGGCAGGCCAATAAAATATTTGACGTACCGGCGCTAATTGGTTAACCTGGCATGTTTGTGTTGGTTATTTCTAGGAGCTTGAGTTAGTAAACTCCTAAAAAGCGAAAACTTCATCAGCAGTTTGGCCGGTTGGTCTCATTTTTCGGCTCGGTGTTCACCCTCCTGGTTTATACTGTGATATTTAGGTGAATCTGGTGTGTCAACTGATTGGCAGCAGCAGTGACCTCACAGACTTCTTTCTCTTCACAAACACACACATTCAAATACACACCATCCCCCACTGCTGCTCTTTGGCTGAACCTGGGGTCAAGACCTGGAGTAATTAGCATCAAGCTGAAACAATAGACTGTGCCCTGAAGGTGATGCTTATCAGGGGCGTGTTGAGTGTGTGTGTGTCTGCACATGAATGCCAAATAAAGAGGTGAATGGTTGGGAACCTGGAGTGGAAGAAAACTTGGAGATGAACCAAAACTCATTTTCGATGATTTGTGTGAACTTGAGCCTAAAGGCAAACAGAAGAACAATCACCTGTGATACTTATTGGCATTACAGCAAAGGCGCTTTATGATATAAATTAATCTGAAGAGTAGATACAGGTACACAGGTAAGGAGTCACAGCAGCACATGAACAGGTCGAACAGCAACACACCTTGTCCCGTGTTTACTTTTCACAGTAGAGTGTGAATAGCAGGGGTGAACAGGCGACATGGTGGAATTGGCAGACTAAAGATCATAACACTGAGTGGATAGTGACCACCATCACTTTTTTAAGCCATAAAACCCCAAAGATAATAAACAAGCTTTCTCATTAAAACTGACTTTAACTGGCTGATAAGAGCAGACGGGAGTGCATGATTTAATCTTCTATGTAGCCACACAGAAGGCACTGACAGGTGACAAAATAAAGGAAAAACCCAAGTAAATATATGTATAAATACTAAGGTTCACTCTATGATAATCAGTGGTGTAAATTAATGTACAAGTCGTTCTTAGAGTACTTTTAAGAAAAATTAAACTTTACATGAGTTTTTTTTTCTCCTTTAACTCCACTACAATAACATTAGACATCTCATTACTTATAATATGAAATTTGAATAAAGTTATATAGTCAATTGATAATTATAGCACAGTTTCAACCAAGCAGTACGGCTTGGTTCAATACGTTACGGTACGTATTTCTTTGCAATTCCATCGTCAAAAGCTATGAATGGTACCGCAACTAGTGAACCCCACCATGCCATATTTTTCACCCTTCGTTAGGCATTAAATAATGCACTTTCCCCCTTCATGACATGCCAAAGCATATATCCAGTCACATTTGACTATTTGATGAGAAATTAACATCTAATCATGACCAGTGGCATGAATAAAAAGGTTGGGTATGCCCGGTTGATTTTTATCAACTTGTAAATAATCCTTTATACAAAGCCTTTTCAATGCAAACCTGTTGTTCCTCATATTCTGTCTTAATGTTACAGATGTGTAATGGGGGATTCAAAATATATCTGCTCTGAGAAGGAAGAGGATGAGCATGAAAATAACATCTATACAGAGTCAGGAAGTGAAAGGGAATCATGCGATAGGATTGTGATGTTCTGTTGACATATTGTGTGTGCACCCCCTAGCCTAAAGAAGTAAAAGGGCTTCAAGATCTACCTCCAAGCCACCGCGTCACAGAGACGGTAAATGATACTGCCATGTTATTTCATTGTTTCCAAAGAGCTGCTTGTGGCGGATGACAAATGTCAGCGTGCTATCTAAAATCACACTGTGGGGACGCGATATGTTGTGTTGTTCAGTATAAATAAACAAAGGTGGCATAGAGAAAGCTCTACAGATCTCTGTGTCCTTTGAAAGAGGTTTCAGTGTGGGCAGCATTTCTCATATGGCTAGTGCTTCCTATGATGTATGGGAAAGACATTTAACTAACACATTTAACTTAAGAAATAGTTTGACATGTAATAAGAAACACAAGGGCACTTCACTTTTTTTGTCACACCCTATATGTGACGACGTCCACGCAGGACCAGACTATCAATATCAGTAATCAGCTATATTGATATAGATTTAATAGTAAAGTTGCAGTGCGTAAACCCAAGTTTGCAAATATGGAGGTGCATTGGAGAGTTTAGGACACACTCACACTTGGCCCAGTTGTTTCATACCATGCCTAAGCACGATTGTACCCCCTCCCTATTTCCCGCTGGCGCACACTCACACTGCTCTAAGCACAGTCGTGCCTTCATGTAATTAAGACATCACTATGACAGAACATGACTACAACTTTACTGGATTTTGATTTAAGGTATGCTCATATTCACAGATTTATCGATTATGAAATGTTGCGACTGATCTTTGTGGCGGCGGTGGCAGCAGTAGATGTGTGAGGCAGTCAGATATATAGTTATGTTTGCGTTGCTTACACATGCTTGTGCTCATGCATGAGCAACCGTACCGTGTCCAAGTCCATCTTTCAGGCCATCTTTTCCAGTGTTGGCATCTGACGACCTGCACAGAGGACTCGTTGGAGGTCCATCAAGAGTTTGCTTCCAGATTCCATTACAGTAGGGGATCCAGGGGCTTTGTTATGCTATGAGGGGAAATTTTTCCGCTTAGTTTAGGTCCACTGCAAATCAATGCAAAGTTGTTCTGAGTTGATCCCCTTTTTCTTGTAATTGAAAAATTTCTATCCCGATGGAGTGGCAAATTCCAACATAACAATGACCCCATCCATACGGGATTAAGGCTCGATATATGTGTTAGATCATATTGCAAATCCTACATATGCTATGGTCTTTGCAGTCCAAGGATCTCAACTAAATAAGATTATGAACACATGCAAAATTCACAAAACAGCATTGTTTCCCTAATCTTCTACTGGCCAACATTTTTTGCAGTTTGATGACAAATGCCCAAGAGATCAGAGGCAAAGCAATACTTGATTGTTGTGTGTGAACTGTTCAAAGAGCTGATCCAAGAGCAGACATCTGAAAGATATCAAGCAGGCCAGGGGATGGGTTGGGGAGCAATGCAACAAGCTACTGCCAATGAGACAGGACTGAAGAGCCAGAAAATATCGTTCAGAAAACAGACAGACTCGTGGGGCATCCCTCCTGGTGAAAGATCCTTGAATGTTTGACCCCCTACTGATAAGTCATGCATTGTGCAAACCACAATGGCTTTAAGATTCCTGATACATGACACAAAGATCTGTGAATGATACAGCGATTGCACTAGGCTTTTGGAAGAGTAGCGTCAGATCCTGCTAACAGAAACAATTCTAAGAAGCAGTGCAGGCGCCATGTTGTTGCAACAAAAACTTAATAAAGAACTTCACTTCTCATCTGTCTGTCAGGCCTGCCGATATTTGGGTCGATGCAAGCATAGACTATGCTGAGTGCTGGAAAACAGCTTCTGCCTACTGCAGAAGCCAATTCTCAAAACAGTAAGTACCTAAATAAATTGTATAAAAACATAATATGGGTTCTAGGAAGTGGGAGTCTGTGGAGGAAATTTCAGCTATGTATGTCACTGATAGCATGGCCCAGTTGTACACCGTCTTGTTGATTTATCTTTGTTAGAACATAGAGGGCTGATGCTTATTCAGATTACTGAAGTAGATCCTTAGACTTACCACAAGAAACGACATCTGTATGAGAGTTTGTTTTTCAGTCGAGCAAAGCTGATTTGCCAATCAAAATAGTCAGGGCTTTCTATTTATCTCTGCCACACAGTTTCCTACAACCAGCATTCATAAGATTCTTTTGGCATGTTGATGCCAACAGAAAGGACTTGATGGTCTGGTTTCTCTTCCCAAAAGCACCTACCCTTGTTAACATTTTGATGGTTTAACAGCCCTGCCTTTGGAAGGACTTGTGACCCGGCTGGCCTCGGATCAAACCCTCCCTACAGTCTTAAATTCCATAATCCCTATTCTGCATCACTGCCACAGTAAAACAAAATACATTTGCAGAATTAGAGGGACCACATGACTTCCACTGACTGGGCAAACATAATGAGTGAATACCATATGTATTGTTTAATTCAGCTTTAGTCTCCAGTTATCGAGGCAGGGTGTAGGAAGAAATGTCAAGTTTAAGGAATATTTATATCTTGACTGGGTTTTGGGATTTAAACGTCACAAGGCAAGCCTGAAAATAGACCTTGGTGGGACTCCCTTAATCGCAATCTCATACATCGATGTCTTCTAAATAATAACAACTACCGTCATTTGGCCCAAAAACACAGTGTAGGTTGGTGTAGCTGCTGCCTTGGTGCTGAGCTATTCTGACTATTAATAGTGGAGACCTACATAAGCAGACAGCGATAAGTGACACTAAAATGAACTATAGCGTGCTGATTTTGGCAGGGACTGCAACTATTCATTTATTCGATGCCAAAATGAATGTGGGATGTTGACTATATAACAACATATTTACATTATTCGACTCATTGGTGAAATGAAATATAAAATTCTCACACAAAGAAACAAAGCAAGTGGCTTTGGCCACAAAACATTCAATAATTAGGCATCAATCATTCCATATCTAATGAAACTCAAAAATTCAAATATTACAAAATAATGGCCTTCTTATAGAGCTTGTGCTACAGTATATGTTCACAATGTAGACCCTTTTCTTTGGTTTTACACTTAACTAGACAACTGCAGGGACACTGGTGGTGTTTGATTTTAGATATCATGTCATTCTGCAAGCAGAGGTGTGATTTTTTATGTGTCAGGTGGCATCTAGTGTGAGGTTTTACAGCCTTTTGTGAGCAATCACAATCACTAACAATCCAGTTATATGGTCGCAAAAATACTGTAACATGTCGACAGAACGAGTCGAGGTGGAGGGACCTTGAATGAGCTGAGTAAATGGACTAAGCTTGGTCCATCACAGCCCTCTTTAGGCTAATTTAGTCTTGCCGTGTATCCATTCTAACCTTTCAGCTCGGCAGGCAGAGTGAAAGGCAGTACCCCGAGGACAGGACAAGGCACAACTGTGAACTAGTCACCAGATAGCAACTTATGGCTCTCTGCCCAATCCCTTAGTCCTTGAAGTGTGGTATTAATAGGCCTGCCAACGCCTTGGAATGGTGAGAGTATGCATAACTGCAAATGTTCAGCATGCAGCAGTGCATGTCGAATGCTGTGTGTCCTTAATTCTGTAAATGTTGTGTTTTTAAGCTTCTGCATGTGTACATGCCTGTGTTTGGAAATGTGGTGGCACGACTTGAGAAGGAGTTGGAGGCTATGCCATTACAGAATTAGGGGAGTTTGACTGAAAAGAGTAGGAGATTTTTACAAGTGACCTGTCCCCTCTGGGACTGCATGCTTATATTACCCTGAAGTACCCCTCCGCCACCACTGACTCCCCCTCCCGCAGTTCACGCACACTCCCATTTAAAACCAGTAATCTGTTTTAACTGTTGTGAAGCTTACAGAGTCAAAATTTCAAACTACGAGAGACTGATTCTACACTAGCTAGTCTGAAGGCTCTCCTTTTTTCATGCAGACACAAAAAGTTTTACTACAAGAATATTTTTCTTGGGCAGCCTCGTCATTTCTTTTCCCATGATTTCCTCTCAATGCTTGCGGTGAGGTGAAGTGGAGCAACTGACGTTGTTTTCATGCACATGAAATCAGTTGATTAACATTAATCTGCATTTGGGAAACTTTATCTACACTGTTTTCATGTAGCAAATAGCAAATGTAGAATTTTTGCATCTACAGCACTGGAGCCACAGCAGGTATGGGCTGGGAAATGATATATATTGGCCAACTACTATGATAACTCTGGTTATATTAGTGCTTTGCATGCAATATAAGTAAGAGGGACTGCTCTATAATGTGTATAGAGTGTGTTTTAGTTGATGTAATGAATTGCCTTGACTTCTCAGATATAATTAGCAGTAGGTCAAACATTTCATTCCCTTGTCACCCCTGTAATTTATCCACAAACATCTTCTCAAAAGACTTAGCATATTTACTTTATCACAAAATGTATACTGTATATCAATATCACCAGTAGTCACCTGTAGTCTGTTTATAATGCAAATTCCTAAAGACTTACCAGAATCTGCTCTTAATTTCTTACAAAGTCTTTTTTCTTGTTATTAATTGAACCCAATTCCATATATTCTGTATTAACAATGAACAGTGTACTTTATTGCTCTCTCATCAAACTATCTAAGCAGCGTAAAAACCCAACTGCCACTGGTTACACAGAGCACCTATCTAAAAGGAAGAAGCTGTTCCTTGTCACAGAGTTCTCGCTCATGGAGGTATATTGATCTCGAGCTGCCCTACATATAAAGGATCATAAAATAGCTTTTATGACTTGGCGCTATCTAAATAAAACTGACTTGACATCCTGTTCTTATAGCATTAAATTTCTGTTTGATTCGAAACAGTATTCTAATTGGTGGAAACTTCACTTCCATGGAAAAATAACAAGAAAAGCTTCCTGTTGAGTTTCGGCCTGTCTCTGATTGTGCTTTCCTTCTGTCTCTCACTCTTTGCTGTCCAAACCACACACTGGGGATCATAGCTTATCTTGTGCACTAAATACTGGATAACCAGATGAAATCATCTGGACTAATTTGATTTCATTTGATTCTTTGCTTATGGTTATGCACTGCTTATGCCCTTTGAAGGCATATTTATAATTGGTCTCAGATGGAGGCCCATTCAACGTGTTTATATCTTGAAATTAGTTCTTTTTATGAATCACAATGGGGGAAAAAAAATCAGGAATTCGGGAGTTCCAGTATTATAAGCATCAGTTGCACCAGAAAGAGTCTCGTACATTCAGTTCTAATCCAACAAGACGCTTTTTGAGCAGTGACTTTGGCCCAGGGCAGCACTGTCTGGCCTGCGTGGTGACAGGCAGAGTGCTGATAGATGGTTCCTGTCCATGGCAGTAAATTGGCCTCTTGTAGGAGAGTTAACCCCTGTAACCCTGCTTGTCTGTGACAGCAGACTTCCCTCTCACAGCCTAGGGCAGCTGAAGAACTTTTCCCAGAAATCAGATGAGCAGGTGGTAGCGGCCCACATGGGAAGAGGGCGGACATGCATGCGCGCCTAGAAACATTGTCCCCATCTCTGTTAATGGCTGCGTGGGAGAGAGATTGGCTCCTGTAAGACAAATTGGTAAATAAAATCAGCTCCCTCCCATCCAACATCTGCGCCGCCAGCTGAGGACAGCTTCCTGTGACTATAAAAATGTCACATTATTGAGCTTTAACACATTTTAGCCCATGACATCAACACAGAAGTCTGCAAATTTGGTAACTGCTGAATGTTTTTCTATGAGCTCTGACAGGTTTTTGTGGTCATTCAGAAATAATGAAAAGAGAAGTCATAGTGTGCATACATACACAAACATTCACACTCTTGGAACTTTAGGGAGTAGCTCTCCTCCTCCTCTTTCTTCTGACCTTCAGCAGACACAGCTGCTTCTCCTCTCCTCTGACTGGTGACAGGGATGGGTGTTATTAATGTGCTGTAACTAAGGAACCACATAATATGGATCTGTGACGCCCAGCTCAAAGACTGATTTATCTCCCTGCTTGGTGTGTTTCTGTGTGGCTGGATGTGCATCCACTCACTGTATGGGCCTTTCCTCACGGTATATCACAATGAACGGATGCTTTTCTAAGGCAATAATGCAGTTTTGATTTGTTCTTGCAGTGAATGATTGAATTGCCTCTGGTAAATTGGTAAAATATGAATTTACAGTTTTTTGTTTTGTTTTTTACAAAGAATTTCAACAAATTTTCTAGAAATGCGGTTAGTACATCCAGAACATTTTCAGAAATGCATCATATTCACAGGGTTAGATGCTCACTAGTCTGAGTGCTGTTATAGTTTGAAGGTACATTCACATTACATAGACAAGACACTGAACCCTTTCATGAAAGCATGTATAACAGACTACTAGTATTACTGAAGTTAATCTGTGTTTATGCGTTTGTCTGTCTTGTTGGAGTGTAATTCATCCATGCCCACCGTCACTATACCAAATGACATGTAGAACACATTATGAATGTGTTGGTATATTTTGGCTTAAATATCGACACAAAATTGATTTAGTGATAAGAGATTTGTGACTGTCAACCACTGCATTGACTAGGATGAAGGGCCGACTTCCAGGGCCAACATGCAGCTGCGTATCTGGAGAGGGACAGAGGGCAAATGAGTGAATGATTTAGTGGAGAGGTGGGAGGTGGGTGCTGTTTTTCTGACCCAGTAAAAAGATACATTCAAATCTGCCTCAGATATAGAATTGGAATGACTACAAAGCTCACATTTTCCCTTCAAAAGATGTAAGCAGTAAAAAGATTAATCAGATATTCTTTATGCAACAGTGAGATGCTGAGATAGGCTCCAGCCTATCGACCCCTAACAGGATAAGCGGTAGAAAATGGATGGATGGATGGATCATTGTTTTCCGAGTTGCCCTCACTTTCAGCAAACTGCTTTTGACTGCAGACACACCATCATCCTCCAGTTATTCATAGGCCACCACGCTGACCTCCTTGGCACCTGTCTCTTCCCCGTCTTGTTGCTCCACTCCCTTAAATAGAAATCATGTCTTCAGAAGAAGAGTAAACACAGGGCCTACCATGGGAACACAGACCAACACACACTGGACACACAAACATGCAATATCTGTATTATAAGACGATCACAGCTTATTTCTAGCCCCATCGAGGATGGCTTCTTATAAAGTGTTAACGTTAACTAAGTTGTTCAACCTAAAATATGGTCAAAGCTCATGCCCCACCTAACAGTTAACAGTAGCATTCATCTATCAAATAAGCATGATATACAGCTTCCATACTTCAAACGTGTGTTTTTAAGTCCTCAAAAGACACTCAAAGAGTAGGCTAAATACAAAGGGAAACAATGCATATTCAGAGACAACTATGGTCCTGCCTCTCACTGGCCAGATACCCAGAAATAATTTAGGATAATGGGATGCTCACGCTCCCTGTCTAAATAGGCCTCTGTACCTGTCATTTCAAGTTTTCTTTATCAGCCCCTGTTGTGAAATGATTTAGGAAATTACGCTGACTACTAAAGGGTGTTTCCTGGTTTATCGTCCTGGAGATGTATCACTCCTTAAAGCAACCAAACCAAGTATGACCAATGCAACCCTGAACCGAGGACACACAGTCACACTGGTGGAAGTGGGAAGGCCAGGTTGCTAAAAACTGAAACAGCTTGTTTGATATTTGTTTGTATATTTATAGGTCATTGCCAAGATCTGCTCAAACATCTTTGAACTACTTGGGCAGTCTAATGTCCAGCTGTGCACACCCACTATACCTTTGGACCTTTGAATTTTGATCTTGCTTGCCGTGTTGCTCCTTTAGCTGTATGTGTGTTTCTGTGTGTAGAGTGTGTACTGTCTTCATTAAACCATTAAAATTAAGTGTACACATGAAGACAATGGAGCGGGTGTTTACGTTTAAAAGCATGACAGAAAACAAAACACACAAACACTTTTCATTCAGCAGTTGTATTCCTGTTTTCTTGCCGCTCATTCAGATAGTCTGGACCATAATAGCCCCAATACAATGCACACGGAAGCATGCAAACATTTCTAAAAAAATAATCCCAGTAGTTTAATCCCATTGACTTAATCTTTTAATACTTTAACAAATCACATTTTGAGGGTTTTGTTAACTTTCTTTCACATTTCACATACAGAGCTAATTTCTTTTTGAAATAAAAAAAGGTTTGACAAGATCATTGACAATAAAACTTAAACAAAATCAAGTGTTTTTTGTAATATATTTTGGTGGGCATCTCTAGTTTGTCTCTTCCTGTGTGCACTGTAAGTTTATGTGGGTGTTCAGATTTGATACCCGACAGTGGTTTACAGTCATGTGTCATCCAGCATATGGTCTGTGTGTGCGTGACTGTGTGCTGGGAAAATGCTTTATACAAATGGCTTATTCATGTTTGTTGCAGAAGTGGGCGCCCAGTGTAGCATTCTCCCCATACCAAGGCCGTTCAGCCCAATTGTAGTTGACTTTTGTGTGTGTTTGCACCCATGTGTCCCATCTTTGTCTTCGTGCTACCGGATTTACCACAGACTGTGGCTGACAGACACAAGCGACATGCACACACAGACTGGAAGACAAATGGACCTTGCTGACACATAGACAAAGATTTGGACAAGCTGTGTTTCAGTTCAAATGCTCAGTCAAACCACAAGCCACAATTGCACTTGTCCCCGTCTGTCTGACTGCAGCAGAGATAGAGTCCTGGGTATTCCCTGGACTGTGAGCTGCAGAATGACGTTGTGCGTCAACAGCATTGTGACACTGTGGGGTTGGGGTTACATGCTACTCTTTCGAACTCATTGTCTGCTAAAACAATAGTTGAAACACACCAGGAATTTTCAAACAGGTTTTTCTGACTGTGTTTTAAAGGTGCAACTTCTAATTACCAGCCACATGCCCCAATCAATGAGGGGGGTAGTATATAATCACTTCCCGATGATGCAGTACATATTTATACGTGTGGAATAAATAGTGCAATTTCCTCAAAAATATATATCAAACTTTTCAAACCTCAAATCCAGACTAATTTCATCACACTACCATCAAGTGTTGTGAATAATGGCTATTTATAACTGATATCAGCGCTGGAAAATGCAAAAATCAACCTCAACGCTGGAACCAGTCACAGACAAACGCCTGCATGTAGTTTAGCTTACAGCTTGCTTAAGTTTTAGCACACAGTCTACTCTACTCTAGTTTTACTTCTTATTGTTTTGCTAGTTATCTTTGTTTGTGCCAGTGTGGTCTCTTTCCTGGAGCAGATGTTTGGGATGGTGATAAATGTCAGTTAGTGTAATGTTCAGTAAAGTTCAGTTTGTGTGTCAACTAGGGGTTGTAACATTCTCTAAAGTTGCTGACTGAAGCCCATATTGACTCTCTATTGCCTCTTGAGGCAGATATTTTAGTTGGGTTTGATCCTGTTAAATCCATGTTTATCACTGGCCTCAGGGTGGAAGGTGACTCTTTCATCTGCCTGAACTGGGGTGTCTTCTATAACAGCGTGTCTGGATTTACAATTGTTGTTTCTGGTTTTGACATCCCTTTACAATAACATTTCGCTAGTTCCTATCCCTTATATCCTGTTTATAATGAGTGCAGCTCTTATTCCTTTGTTCTGTTAAGTGAAATTTTATGGTTTTTGATTTACAATAGAGTGCATAAACATTTTTGGAACAGTATCAAAACAATAATTTCTCTGCATCAGATTGATATTGTTTGTTAATTTGAATGTTTTAAATTGAAATGTTGGTTCATTCTTTCAAATTGTACCTTTAATTAAGGTACAATATTGTTAGGGTCCATCTGCGTTTCCCATTTTATTTTGAAATTCTGTTGTGTCTTATTCCCCATGTCCTGTCAAGTTTTGTCCCCCAGGTGTGTGTGATTGCCTCTCCTCCCTAATATGTCTCATCTGTGTCTAATTGTCTACCTCTCCCTTGTGTATTTAAACCATGTGTTCCTTTCCTCCCGGGCCAGATTGTCTTGTCTTCTCCAGTGAGCGTTCCAGCGTTAATCTCTAGTGAGTTCCTTGTGTTGTGATCTTATTTTGTTGCACGAATGCTGAGTTTGCCTGTCCCTTAAACTGTACCTTTGCTTATTAGTTAGATCTCCCCGCATCGACCTATTTTCAGATTAAAACGATTTTGATTAAGAACCTCCCTGTGAGTCTCTGCATCATCGAATCCTCCTAAGCCTGTGCCTGATACATGTTACTTTTAGTGCATATATTTTAAATTTTTGCAATCATTAAATAAAATCTTATAACATTGCCCTCCCTTATTTGATAGAACCATCCGTGACACAGTGAGGAGTTTCTGTACTATAAAGCATTTTCCCCAGACATGGTTTATAGTGGTCTTGGATCATGCCAGCATTACCTACAAACTGATTTCAAAACATCTCTTCACAGGAACACAACACAGGTGAAAAACGGAGTGACAAAATTTAGTACCTAACAGCTCATGCAGGAGTCATAAGATTCTGCCTCATTCAATGAGCCAAGACTTTAGTATATCATCTGCTAACCCATTGTTTTTTCCATGCCTTTTCTTTTTTAGGTAGTAGCTGAACTTTTTTTTTTTTTTTTGTTAATGCATAGTCCTGTTTTGTCCCAAAAGATAGGGAGACCACAGTGTTAACTTGTGGGAATAAGCTATGATAAAGATGTGTCTGCCAAGATCAACTATTTCTATAATAAATGCTTCCCAGTTATTAGAGATTAATATTCCCACCAACTGACTTCTTGTTTGTACAAAATAAAAGATGAGGCCAATGGAAAATATTTGAAGGAAATATATGAATACACATGTTACAGTTTACGGTTTAAGCTTATCCAATGTCTCAAAGGTAGAGACAAATTAGCCAAGAACTACCCAACTCTGTGTTGCCTTCTTTCTATATTTTTGTTATTTTTCTCAGGGTGAGTGACCCTTGACCCTGATGAGGTCACTCCTGGCAGCTCATCATTTTGTTTTTCCTGGCTGCTGTCAACATCCCCCATGAATTTATATTTTTCCACAACCCTCCTTTTCCTTCCAAGGAGAAAAAAAGTTTATGCTGTGTGCATTTCAGGATGTAAATTTGTCGGTTTAAATATCCTCAGAGAGACGTGTGTGTGTGCACATAAATGTCCACAGGGATTTTTGGTCGCAGATGTATAAATCATTCATCTGCTGTTCCTTTCCTCACATCTTAATTCTTCTTTTTTGTTAACCTTGTTCTTCCTTATCTTCCTTTGCTCTTTCTCTTTAATGTTTCTTTCTCACTTTTCTACTCTGTGTGTATTTTACATTTTTCACCTCTCACATTTCCATAACCACCCCACCCAATTTCTTGCTTCTCTTCTCTTATTTATTCCAGTTCTCATGCTCTTGCTATTCCTACTTTTTCCTTCATTTTTCCCCTTTCTCTCCCTATGGCCATCTTGCTCTCACAGTCATTGCCTTTTCTCTTTCTTCTTCCCTCCATGCTCTCCAAGGACTGCTTTAAGTATATGTACCTGGCAGAGGGTTTTATGACGCTGTCAGGGGGGTGGGGACTAATTTCACCCATAAAGCAGCTCGGAATAAACAAAAAAAAGGGGATGGCAGATGGGGATTTAGAGCAAATTTATTGAAACAATTCTTTTTGATTTTGTTACTTTGTGAATAGCGATTGTGTTCCCTCTTCTGTTTCTCATGTCTTTCCATCCTGGCAGCAGAGTTTTGTTTTGGCTCTGGTAGTTTTGTTTGAACACACTCACACCTCCACACACACACACACACACACACACACACACTTTTGGATGTAGTGGTAGTTGCGGGCTGGTAAGTTTGTCTTACTGAGTGTTACCACTACCACAGACCACAGTGTTTTTAGCAAAGTTGTTGCCATGTTGTCTAACTGCAATTTGGAAGACGGCCTGTGATTCTCAACACAAGAAGATGTGTGTGTGTCTCCATTAGCCTGGTTCCCAAAATGCCAATTTCAGAATGCATGACTTTCAAAATTTTCAGTGCAGTGTTACACTACAATCCCTTACCAATAGAAACCCAATTTTTCTCTGGTCTCCAAAGTGTTTGGTCACGAAAATACTCCAAGTGACATGGGAACTGAGGAGCGAAAGGCAAATGTTTCTTGCGGCAAATTTCAAAATTGTTATGAAACAATGGGGCAAAGTTAATGAAAACAATATTTTGTGAGAAAATGGATTGGTGTATGTGTGCAGCACGGATTGTCTGTTTTACAGACAAGAAACATTCTATGGAGGTTGTTTATGTTGTATATCTGTTCTGGCTCTGATTTTCTCCTACTCCCTGTCCTGTGCTCTGATTGGCTGTAGTAGTAGTTGTCTAGATCAGGGGTGTCAAACTAATTTTAGTCCTGGGGCCACATGCAGCTCAGCTTGACCTCAAGAAGGCCGGACAAAAAAACCCCAACATAATAAATATAAACACACTGCCTTTTGTGCTTGAACATGCTGTAATCTTTAAACTTTTCACATTTTAGGTTTTAAATGCAAAGGCACTTGCCAAATTATTAATTTTGAATTGGTGAGCTTCAGATAATTTCAAGGTTGGGCTGAGCTGGACAAGTAGGAAACCATTAAAACATTAAGCTATTTGTTTCATGTGTTAATGCTGTTGTTATTGCTTTGTAACATCAACCTGTCCTGGACCAAGAGATGTAAACGATCCTTTGGGGACACTATGACATATTTAATTACAAATGTTCATTCATGTGCACCATCTCCAAATAAATAAATAGGAACCATTAACCTTATTAATTCATTTAGAGAGGTGCACATTAATGAACATTTGCATGTACATATGGTATGTCATATTGTTGCTAAGAGATAGTTCACATCTCTTGTTCTAGGGCAGGTTGGTAAATAAATAGGAATCATCAACCCCCCTCCTGAAACCATCACCTTATCTTGGTGGAGGGGTTTGTGTTTTGGTGCCCAAATGATCCTTGGAGCTGTGTTGTCGGGGGTTGTTTGTCCCTACTAGGGTCACCCAAAGTAAAGGTGAGGTTCTAGGTAAGGGGCCAGACAAAGTACGATTCAAAAAGACTAATATGAGAATGGATACCAGAATGGATGGAATGGATACCAGGAATGGATACCAGGTGCGCGCCTATGGCCTTTGCCCATGGGCTCCGCTCAAAAGGAAAACATGGGTCTGCCCCCCAGTGGGGCCACCACCCAGAGGAGGTGCCATATGGGTCCAGAACTATGTGGATCGGGTGGCAGTCAAAGGCAGGGGTCTTGGCAGTCTGATCCCCAGTTGCTGAAGCTGGCTATTGGGACATGGAGCTTGTGATATAGTCTCACCTCAATATACAGCTCGGGTTCTGAAACCAGTCTTTTTCAGAGGGGTTGGACTCTTTTCTTTGCAGGAGTTGCGGGTGAGAGGCAGGGAGCAAGTTTAGGTTCATTAATAACTCCCTGGTTCTCTGCCTGTGTGTTGGAGTTTACCCCGGTTGACAAGGGGTTCTTCAATGGAACTTCAGGTTGAGGAACGGTCCTGACTCTGGTTTGCACCTATGCGGCAAGAGAGTTCAGTTTGATGAGGCCATGGAAAAAGACTTACAGTCTGTGCTGAAGAAATTCTGTGACTCAGGAGGGAAAAGTGGAAACTGGTCCACAATGTGAAAGGGGAGCTGCTGACTTCAACTGAGTGAATAGTTTGGCGGTGGAAGGCTTACTTCAAAAATCTCCTCAATTCTACCAACACACATTCCGTGGAGAGCCAAAGGACTCTGGGGTGGGTTCTCTTATCGCTGGGGTCGACGTTGCTGAGGCTGTTAAACAACTCCATAGCGGTGGTGCCCCAGAAATGGATAAGATTCGCATCGAGTTCCCCAAGGCTCTGGATGTTGTAGGGCTCTCCTGGCTGACTCACCTCTGCAACATTGATTTGGGGACAGTGGTGTGTTCCAACAATAGGGGGATCACACTCCTCAGCCTCCCTGGGAAGGTCTAGTCCAGAGGTAGTCCAGCTATTCATTGAACCTCGGATTCAAGAGGAACAATGCGGTTTTCATCCTGGCCTTGGAACACTGGACCAACTCTTTACCCTTGCGAGGGTACTGGAAGGGGCATGGGAGTTTGCCCAACCAGTCTACATGTGTTTTGTTGATCTGGAGAAGGCTTATGAGTATGTCCCTTGAGTTGTCCTGTGAGGGTTGCTCCGGGAGTATGGGGTAGATGACCCATTCTTAGGGGTCATTCTATTTCTGTGTTGTGGTAGCCAGAGCTTGGTTAGCATTGCCAGCAGTAAGTCAGACTCATTCCCACTTAGTGTTGGTCTCCGCCAGGGCTGCCCTTTTTCACCAGTTTCGTTCATAATTTTTATGGACAGAATATCTAGGTGAGCCAAGTGGTGGAGGGAGTCAAGTTTTGTGGCTTCATATTCCATCTCTGCTGTTTGCAGATGTTGTGGTCCTGTTGTATTCATTGACAATGAAAAGTGTGGATTGCCCAATCTGTGTCAGGGAAGAGTTGCTGCCCAAGAAGAGGAGTTCAAGTATCTTGTTGCCTTGTTCACGAATGAGGGGAAAATGGAGCCGGAGGTTGACAGACAGAATGGGGCAGTGTCAGCAGTGATGCGGACGCTAAAACGGTCCTTTGTGGTGAAGAGAGAGCTGAGCCAGAAGGACCAGTGAATCTATGTTCCAACTCTCATCTATGGTGATCAGCTTTGGGTAGTAACCCAAAGAATGAGATTGCAAATACAAGGTGCCAATATGAGTTTCCATCGCACGGTATCTGGGCTCAGCCTCAGAGATAGAGTGAGGAGCTCAGAAATCCGGGAGGAGCTTCTAGTAGAACTGCTGCTCTTCTGTGTCGAGAGGAGCCAGTTGAGGTGTTTCAGGCATTTGGTCAGGGTGTCTCCTGGATGTCTCCATGGGGAGGTGTTTCGGGCATGGCCATCCGGGAGGAGACCCATGATACACTGGAGAAATTATGTCTCTAAACTGGCTTGGGAATGTCTTGGTGGCCCCACAGAGGACTTGGTGGAAGTGGCCAGGGAGAGGAGCGTCTGTATCTTCCTGCTCAGACTGTTGCTGCCATGACACAGACCCAGATAAGCGGCAGAAAGGAAACGAACAAAGGAACTATTAACACTATAATATGTTTAATTAACACTCAACTAGAAGGTAGAGAGTCTGTCCAAGATTCCATGGCATCTATTACATGCAATGTAATAATTCAAACTCATACCCTCTATCTTCATATGAATGCAGCTGTCAGTGAGGTTAGTGTTAGACAAAGCCTCTAAAAATAATTTGACAGGTGTTGTCAAGTTGAATCACAAAAATGACTTGGCTAATTTAGAGGGGCCAATCAGTCTTGGTTTTGGCTAGAAAAACAATGCTGTTTGGGTTGAAATTGCTATTTCTATTAAGATTAAGATTAGGGGACCTTTTTCATCATGATTAGATTAACATCCTCTTGATTAAAGTTGGGAACATTTGTGATTAGAAACCAATGTTGACTTTCAGTCAAAAACAGGAAACAAACAGTACTCTACTGTGTTACTGTCCAAACATATAAACAGTCTGACCTCCTCCATCTGCAGACTTGGCTCTATAACAAAGACACACTGTCTCAAAAGACAACAGTCATAATTTTAACGGTTGCAAGAGAGCTGTTGCTGGTGTGTTTACTGACGTCAGTGATTGTGTCTTTCTTGGGGTGGAAATAGTCTCAATGGGTTGAATAGTGCATTGAGAGAATTAACCTATTGTTTACAGATAAGTGTTTTTCTGCTTTAAAAAGATAATGCTAACATAGTATGAAGGAGCTTTTGATTGTCCAGATAAATCAGGGACAGAAAAATAAAAATAAAACTCCAATCATAACAGCATATTCTAGTACTGTAGCAGTATCACAGTTGGAAACTTATTGCAAGTGTTGTTGGCAGCAACTGAGAATTTCTCCTAATCTTTTTTGCAGTCAGACAATTTTAAGGTATTACTACCTAAAGAGGTATTAAATCAAATCCATAAAAAAAAGTTCTAATACTCTCAATCATTCTTTGTTGTTGTTTAATCTAGGAACTGGTTCACGTTCAAGTGTTTGCTCAGAATGAAAAGGTCATCCAACCATTATATTTCTTTTTCTGCATGTTTATATACTCAAGGGCCTCTTTTGAAGAAAATGGCTCTCTGCATTTCCTAGTATTGGTAACAATAAAAATCCACAATGAAGTGGTTAGTCTTGTGGGGATGGAGAGCCGTAGATGCCAATGTTGAGGTGTTAGTTCTCTGCACATGCCAACTGAATTGTAAAGCCACCCAGAAGCAGGAGTGCCAAACACAAACCAGAGTGTGTATGGGTGGTTTGGAAGACATTTGTTCTTGTTTCTTGACGTGTAAACAAATACCTTTACTTGAGTTTTATTTTGTCCTTTGCTTAACTGATTATTTAACAGCTCTGTTACTTTATAATGTTGCAGCTTGTGGGAGTAACTTCAGTACTCTCTGGCATGAGTGTGATTGGTGTTGGGTGGGGTTGAAAGAGGATATCTTTTGCAGCCTAAAGGTTTCAGGAAATGCTGCTATAGGAGCCTGATGTAGCTGTAGGGTTGTACTTTGTCGACACTGGTTAAACACACACAGGAAGTCATGGCCCATGCTTTATCAGTCAACTTTTGGCTCAACTTATTTTTCCTTTACATATGCCACTTGTGAATATGTGCAGTGTGTCTGTCTGTGTATGAGCAGCATTTTTGAAGAACTTTTTTTTCCACATGGGTCTGTGTGTGTGTGTTTATGTGTGCATCTATGAGGTCATTAGGAGCAATTTGCTGTGGCAGCTGTAAACTAGTTGGGGGCCTGCTGATGGATTGGAAACATCCAGGCAAACACACGTCTTCACACTTCTTTATTTCCTTGCTTCCTATCACTTTTTTTTATAACCAAATTAGCGAATCTGTGGGTTTTTATCATAGATGACAATAAGTGCTTAAGTGTTCAATCTGTGTAAACAACATAATTCAAAAACAATTGGGTGGACCAATTGCCTATTTTGCAGGGAGCATCTATGATTAAGCTCTGGAGCTGGTTGATTTTGTGATCTCTATGCCCAAAACTGTCAGAATAATGGCTAGAGAAACAACTGAGAAATGGGTGATTGTGTCTCACTATGCAGTTGCAGCTTCCAAGTGCTGCTGCTAATGCACAGGGTTGCAATTTAAGTTTAACTGACTTGTTTGTTTTTACACTTTATATATCTCTCACTTATTTTTCTTTCAGATGCAAAAGTGTTTCCATGACAATATCCATAACTTCAACAATTACAATAGAATCACAATGGAAAAGGATCAAAAGACCCATGACCATTGTAGGGTCACTTGACCGGGGAGTAAATACTGACTGTATCTTTTCCCGCTGAAGAAAAAAGCCAGATGGAAGTGGGAGTTATTGTGGGGGGTGTTTGTCCAGGGTGAAAAAGGTCTATAGAAACCATGGCCTGAGACCTCAGACAAGTTTGTGTGTGTCTGAGTTTGAGTAAATGTGTACCAAAAGTGTGTATGTGTGTGTCTGTGTGAGTGTGTATGTGTGTGTGGTTGTAAGTGGATTTGATTTCAAAGGTATGCCCATTGGAATCATTAAGTGTGATTAGCAGAGGGGGAAGGAGGCCTCCTTCTTTTTCTTGACCCCCACAGAGAAAATGTACTGTTCCACCAGCTATGCCTCAGCCAAGAAATGGAAATAACTCTCCCTCTCATGGGCTTTCTTTCTCAATTGTTTCTTTCTTTCATGGGATTTTCTTGACAATAAAGCATACTTGTTACTGAAGTTTACTTGTTATGTATCCACCCATGGTGAGTGGGATAATTTAACAATATGGTCATAATGGTTCATGTATCTGCAGCCCCCTCTGAGGTGTACTCATCCCAGTCTCACCTAAGTATGCTGCCATGAATCTACAGGCTGGGAATCTATCCAGCTGGCTCCGCAATCTTCTGTAGTTGGCCTATTTGTTCCATAATGACTCTCTGAGATTTTCTTCTCCATCTTTATCTCTGTCAGTCTTGCTCACTGGCAAACACCGGTCGTCTCCTTTGTCTTCACACCCACTATGCACACCATTTTTCTGTCACATGCATGTATTTTGCACTGCAATTGGAGCGCACATGAACATGAACACGTGTGACATACACAATTAAACGACACCAAACACAGCCACATTCTATCAGTAAAGCAATGAAATTCAGTGACATCCAAAGTGGGATCTAAACCACGATGAACCAACAACAAAACTGCCTGCTTTAAAAAATGTATGGCTTTGTCAGTTTCATGTAGGTTTCTCATTCTTACCTGTGGCTGTCCCCATGTTTCCAGGATCTGTTCCTTTAGTGCTGGGAAGGAAAACGAGGTAAGTCCAAAAGAGCCACCGAGTTATAAATAATGGTCAAACCAATTGCTTTCTTTTTATCTGTGGCTAGTCATGACGTCATCTGAGAAGAAAACAGACTTTTTCTTCTCTCACTTGATTATAGTCCAGAAATTTCAGAAATAGATTTTTTATTGCTATTTTTTTTATTGCTATTTTGGTTACATAAATGTAATTTACGGCGCTTTTAAGAGTTTTGTTGGCTACCCTATTGCATGTGCCTGCCCGCTTTTGTGGGTGTGGCAAACAGGAGTGCAAATAGTTTTGACCGCAGTAACAATGTTTATTTTAAAAGGCCAAATGCCAAAAAAGTTGGATTAAAGTGCATTATTTCATTAGATAAAATCACATTGTTAGTTTATGAGCTCCTTCCATCTATCTTTTCCAGTTCATTTTGAATTTTGAACTTAGTATTTTATTTGAAGACCTCTCCATCTATGGCCTAAAATGTCTGACATGGACTACTCTGATTCAAAACTTCTCTTCAGAAAAGTGCTCATTTCCAAGTACAATGTACTTTACTACAACCAACAAGCTAGTCCTGGGCCAAACTTTGTTAGCTATCAAGATAGGAACACATTTGTGTAGCACTGTAGCAGACATTATTGTGCATTTCACAACCACTAACTATGGCAGCAGCTGCCAGTTATAAGTTACGAACATGCACAAAAGATGCTAGCTGCCTTTTAATATGCCTGCTAGTCAGCGAGTTTGGTGCACAATTAACTCCTCATCTAAGACTGTTTCTTACTGAGTCTCGAATACATTATAGTTGAATTGCCCCCATGTTTCCTCTAACACTAGATATCTTGATGCTTGCTGCAGCCATTTCAGCACCAACCTAACCCAAACCGCAGTGATGGGCTGGGCACGTGGCATGTGCTTAATAGGTTTGGAGTTCCTCAGTGAGGGAAGGAGAGTAGATGTGCTTTCAGCCCCTTTTGAACTTTATAAAGTGGCAAAACTTGGTTAAATAAGCAAAGTCCTTTTATAAATTTGTCTGAAGTCGAACTAGCAAAACAAGGTTTGAACAGCACATTTACATTGTATGTTTTTTGATTAATTGAACTCACTCACCTAATAGTGACACTGTGACTCATCCAATTAATTTAAACTCTGCATGTTGAATGAAGGTAGGGAAACCATCTACTTCTATTTTACACAGGACCTATGTTATGCCTTCCTTGTTTTTGGTCCTCCTCTTTTTCTTTCCCCTCTTGTGTCGGTGTGTTCACCTTCCTGCGCGTTGTCTCACTGAGTTTGTGTTTGCTTTAGGTAAGTCACTGCTCTTCAGAACTTATCCCACACCTCACTCACCACAAGTAATGGTTGTTTTAAGATGTTATCTTGGTGTGCGCGTATGTATGTTTTTTCTGCTGTGTGTGTGTGTGGTGTTTGTATTTTTTTTTTTTTGTGTGTGTGTGTGTGTGTGTGTGTGTGTGTGTGTGTGTGTGTGTGTGTGTGTGTGTGTGTGTGTGTGTGTGTGTGTGTGTGTGTTTATGTGTCAACCGCCAGAGATCTGTATTCACCAATTTGTCTGTGAATCGTCTGAGCTACAGAAAATAGCACTCTTAACCAGTGGAAAGATGTGGTGGGATGGTGAATATAGTGTAGGTGTGTGTGTTCTACTAGCCTTCTCTGTTTAACCGGATCCTAGGTTTTTGTAAAACTGTGGAATCATCAAGCAGCGAGGTATTGTTTTGCTTTTGGCCAAATTCTCCTATCAATTATAAACACACACAAACATGTACACAAACTCAGAGCCTGCACCCTCTCTTTGTCCCTCCTCACAATTGCTATACATATTTTCCATTTTGACGTATAATTAACCTTTAGAGTTAAAAGAACAGAATATAAGCTCAGTTTCAACTGAATTTTTCTTTTCATTTTTTATTTGTTTTTGCTGTCTTCAGACTAGATACATGTTGCATGGAATTAGGCCAGTGTTATCAAACAAAACAAAACAAAGCAAACAAAAATTGATCTCTCATCTTCCATCCAGAAATACTTTCTTGCTCCTGTCATTCTGTGGATGTGCATGACGTATTATTGAGGAGTTTGAGTGGTAGTGTCTGTTATCAAAAAACAATTTTATTTACTCATATAATGAGAAAATCAACGGAGAGGCTGAATGAAAAAAAGAGTTTAATTGCATGCTAACCAGGGCCAAACAGAATTCAGCACATTACAGGCTTCTAATGAAGGAGCGCTGCTGCTCCTCTTGCTGCGTCTGCCCCTGTGTTTTATGTGTGCACGAAAAGAAAGACTAGGATTGTCCAAAACGAAAAGAGAAAATAAGAATTGTGTCTGTGTTTGTGTGTGAGAACATGTGGTTCAGCATTATCTCATGTCTGTTTCATCTGGTCTTCATTAGGCCACAATGTTTGGCTGCTTCTGTATCTCACTCCCTGCATTGTGTGAGTGGTTTAGAACATAATATGAATGTGCAATTTTTACTTGTCAGAAAAATGCTCCTGCTGCTGATTTAACAAAAATCATGTGTTCGTCCACATGAACGCAGTACAGGTTGACACTATCGATGCACACATACATGGTAACCACACTATAATCATCCACTGAGCAAGCCTCATACCCACATCTGTTTCTGGTCACTTGGGCAAATTAGAAACAAGCTGCACACCAACTGTAACTGATAAATTAGTGCTGTGTTCCTTCTATCCAAGTTTACTAATAAAGAGGTTGGATCATCAGCAGTTCGCATGACATGAGTTGTTGTGTTGTGTTCACGAGTTGTGCTTTCACCTATCCAAATTATGTTCATGAAATCATTCAAAGTTCACTGATTGGCTGATTTTGGCCAGTTCCTCTAAATATTTAGCCTACGATTAAACAAATTTGAGGCAATGACATGTCGGCATGTCAATTAGAGTCACATCTTTGAAGATTTCACAGATTGTAATGGTGGCTGGCAAACAAACGCCAGTCTGGCAGGTTTGCTGGTGAGCTGACAGTCAGGTAATGTGCAGTAGGATTAAGAAACAGAGTTGCCTGATCACCACAAAGCATGTCACTTTTTCCTTTAGTTATCTGAGTGTTGCACTGGCGGTGGACAGAAGCCTGTTAACAAGCTCTGGATTTGTTTGCTTTCTAATGCATGTAAAATATTAGGGCTACATAGTCATTTATGATGGAATAAAAACTGTACAACCAGGCTTTGTAAGTTTGCAATGTTAGGTATCATAAGCATTATGGAATCCCAGGTCACATGTGATGGAGTTTCTAGTTATTGTCTTCTGCTACACTTGCAACACCACGTCAACAAAAAACCCAGACTAACACTGTTGGAGAACCATCAACATACACGGTCTGTCCAAAAAAAAGTAACTCTCATCTATCGTTGGAGCGTCTTTAGCATTGATTATGGCACCATTTGCCTTTGTATCATTTCAATAGAGTTATCTAATGTCGCAACATTTATTTCCACCCACTGTTACACTGGGTGTTACAGTTTTCACTGTATCAGTTAGGGTTAAATGACTTACTGCCAACTGCAACACATAAAACACTGCAGTTATTATCTAGTGAAAGGCTTGTTTATCTTTGCTTGGTTAAATCCAAGTGGTGATTTCTTTTTTTCTTTTTTGGAGGGACAATATACTATAGTATTTAAAGTTAAGATGGGGAACTTTTTGCCATCCATAACACACAGAACCACATCAGTGGTTATTCAAAGTTGTGTTCGAGTTCCCCTGACAAATATTCAGTGCCTTTCAGTTCTGGTTTCATTCTCTACCATCTCCAGATTTGACTTCATCAGACTTTTAACCTATGGATAAAAAGAAGCACACTAGCATGGTTTTATATTTTTAGAGACTGTGGAGAGGCCTGAATGACATGTGGTGAGAACCAGGACCCACACATATGCTTCTTCTAATAGCATGGCTAATCTAATAACAATATTAACATATAATATGTGAATAACATTGCTAATGATATTGATATTAAAGGATGCCCGTTTCGGTTTATCAAGTTTCGGACAACTCGCAACTCGTTTCCTCTTTACATCGCCAGTAAAGAATGCATATATGCTTGCATGCAATTGGTGGGTTAAAATTGAAAAAAAGCTTTTAAAATGTGTGTGACTGTGAATGTTAGCGTGTATTCAGAGGTTTTAATACGGGTAGAAATTGCTCAATTCTGTTTCACCTCCAAACGGAGGCCTACCTGCACACACTTGGAGAACATAGGACTGGTTCTCAGGCTCTGCAGTAATTTGGGGTCGAAGTTTGGGCCCCTCGTCAATCAGCAGGTCATTAGAGCTCTTTAATGATCACCTCCCCCTCGCCTTCATTTTCTCATATCCTCTACTTACCCTCCTCCCCCATTTCTCTGTCCACTCTGCATTATATCCTAACCTTTTGCCTCCATCTTCCTCCTCATACTTTCATGTCTCCCATTTGATCTATTTCTTATGTATTTTGTACCCTCTCTAATGATTAACCCACATATTTTTCTGACCCATGACTTTCCTCTCCTCTACGCCCCGTTTTCATTCCTCGTCCAGGAGAATTGTACAGGCTCAGAGTGTAGGGTCTGCACTCTTTCACATGTCACATGGTTCAAATGTTTTCATTCCGTAAGATAACAAAAAGCTGGAGTCTTTTTTTATCCCTCTTAGCTTCTTTGGTTTTTTTTCCGTGCCTTCTGATGGGCTTTCTCTACATCGTTTTCTCCCTTCTTCTCTTAACTTCTTGTTCCAGTCCTCGCAACCTTGCCCTCTTCCCTGTCCTCCATGCCCCACTCTGTCATTCCTCTATAGGAAATGACATGTCAGCAGATAAAATCCACCAAATATGCGCAGGTCAAGCAGAGAGATCATTTATCACATGCCATCTCAAACCAAGTGACCTCCAAAATACCCAAGCATCAATTTATGATAAGTGTACACACGGGAATCTTGTGTCCTTTGTGTTTCATCATATCTCTGATCATTTTGTTGGCTTGTTTTTGGTTCATCAGCAGGACTTGAGAAACCACTGGCCCAATTGGTGGACACTTGAACACTTGAAATTTTGGACAATGTATAGGATTTTTGTTGCCTGAGCAAGCAAGACAGTGAACTGAAGGGAACAGTGTTAGTGTGCTGTATGAGTGAATGTACACAATACATACATCAAACAGACAGATTTGGTTTTTATGATTTTTACCCAAATATTAAAACTTGTTGTTGTTAAATTGTTACCAGTAGAATTTTACAGGCACATTAAGAATAAAATGTATGTAAAATTTTAGGAGGTGGATGCCAAGTTCTTCATCTTTTATGGGAAGTAAACTACCCTGAAGGCACTTCATGATGATGCTGAGGTCAATTTCAATTGGCTACCATCTGTGTCTACATTGTTTAAAGACTGTTTATTATGGTAAGAACCAGTTTTCACTGAACATTGTAGAAGAATTAGCCTCTATTTTTGTTTCCTTTTGATTATATTGCTGCCAGAGCTTCCCGGTTACCTCAATAATGTTCTCAACAATTACCATGATTGAATACAATTAATAAAGATGGAAAAAAATCAGAATAAGTGTGCACTGAATAACACAGTTTTTATTCTATAAGCCCTCCCCACACAAAAAGCACTCACACACACACACACACACACACACACGTGCACACACACACTTCTCCATGGCATATGGAAGCAATAACAGCCCAAATGTGTTCCTCATTAAAGTAGCAGCAGCAGCAGTGTGTATGAACATGGTCAGAATACACTGACAAATTAGCCCCCCCTCACCCCCAACACACACATGCACATCTAAACAAACGCACTTTTGACATTCATGCATGGACACCAAAACATATGTTAGCAAACTCATGTTTTTAACAAGCACATGCCCGCCTTGCACACACGCTGCAAAAAAAAAAAAAAAAAAAGGAAAAAAAAATATTGTGTGTTACTTTTTCCTACAGCAGACAAATTATTGAAGCTGGGCTGCAGAAACCTGTGAAGGAATGTGCTTTACTTTACGCTGGTGTGTGTGCGTTTGAGCACTGGGTCATGCAGAGCCAGGCACATAGGACGTGGTGTATGAAAGATTAGGATAATCACACTCTGCATATTTCCTTGCTCTGTGTATGTGTGTGTGTGTCTGTGTGTGTGGTTTGTGTTTGTTGGAAGGGTTTGGCTTTAGGCGTCTTGATTTGACAAAGTCTAAGGAAAACCCCCTCTAGTTTCAGTCTTGTTCACTGTTGTCATACTTCTGCTTCATAAACCTGCTTCTTAACATCACATGGTTTGTACTTTTGCAGGCTAAAGAAATTAGAGAATATTGTGATTTTCTGCGTTGGAAAAATGAGAGCCCACTAAAAATATGGAGCTCAAAAATGTAGAGGGGGACTAAAATGCCTGACCCTGTAAAGTAAATCATTAAACTTTAGGTTGTAGAATTATGCTAATTATGTCTATGGTTAGGTAAGTATTAGTTATGTTTAGGGTCTCACAAATAAAAGTAATCCCCCACAACTGATTAAAACAAGTGTCTCTTTCTCTAGTGTCCAGATTTATAACTCTTATTACCTTTTGATCAATGTTTGAATCAGTTATGCATTAGCGGTATGGTACTGTTTTATTATGTTACATGAAATGCAGATCTTATCTTCACTGTTCTGGCTTGTTCACTATGAAGGGTTTGCATTTGGACATTTTGTGAATTACAGCCATAAGCTTGTGAGTGTTCATAGATAGAGCTAGCTCACAGGAAAAGAGAGCTAGAGAATAATGTTCATACTGCAGCCCCTTCCTCACCTCCACAATGCTTCAAGTGAGTGTGACTGTTGGATCGTTGGTTACAGGAAGTTGGAGAAAAATCCCCCTTAATCTGACACCAGAGAGCTGTCAGTGGTGTCATCTGATATTCAGTGTAAACAGACCACTTGAAGGGCAAAAACAAACAACACAGCACCATTGGCAGATATAAACATCAGAATGAACTTGCATTTTTTTTCTGATTACACGGAAATCCAGAGAGAAAAAAAGAGAAAAATATAGAGTAAATGTGTGATCTGAGCCAGAGCAGAAGCAGAGGAACAACTGTAATTTGAAAATAAAGTGATTCTCACTGAAATCAGCAAAAAGTTCTGGTTAGAAAGCTGCTGTTTCTGTTCTGGGAAATCATTTACAGGCAGAGACTGTTTGTGAGAACCAGATGCAATAAATAAAGAAATAAGAAAAAAAATGACCTGAAAGAGTGAAACTGCAAAAAGGTGGGTGTATGAAAGACAGTCAAAGTGGGGAAAACTATCCTGTTGCACTGACTTTATTCTTGTTTGATTGTTTTGATCTGAGCTCTTATTAACAAGCCCAAAAAGGCAAAAAAAAAATTTAAAAAAATCAACTGAAACACATTTCAAAACATTCAGAAAATGTTCTGCCTACATTGGATGGACAAATATACTTTATTAAAATTTCAAAGATTTTTATTAAAGATTTATTAAACTTTTTTATACAGTTTTCTCACCATAAGTGCCTTTCAGATGCATATAATTTACACAAAAGCTTAATAAAAGCTTGTGTCACTGGGGAAACAAATATATTAACATAGGTTTAGTTTGTAAAGTTAGTTAAGTTTAGTTAGTTTAGTTGGTACTAAATTGAAGAATCAAAATTGAAAATTTAAGAGTTTGGCATTCTGATTGATAATTGGCAAACTTTCTGGGGAAGACCTGGTCTAATGAGGAGAGACGGCATCCATTCTACTTGGGATGGAGCTGCTCTCATTTCTAGAAATATGGCCAGATTTATTAGTCAGCCAAATTGACAATTCAGAGTTGAGGCCAGGTAGCAGAGTTGCAGTCTTACATGCTTCTCTGCGCTTCCTTTAGAGTCATCCACCTACAACCCCATAGAGACTGTGTCTGTCCCCCGTCCACATAAATTCACTAAATTCACTAAATCAAATAAGAGTTCACATAGGAACTTAATAAAAATCAACACCACTAATGAGGCAGTTTACAAAGTAAAGAGACTTAAATGTGGACTCTTGAATATCAGATCCCTATCATCTAAAGGTGTATTAATAAATGAGCTTATATCAGATAACAATATTGATTTATTCTGCCTTACTGAAACTTGGCTGTGCCAAGACGAATATGTAAGTCTTAATGAATCCACTCCTCCCAGTCACATTAACACACACATTCCCAGAGACACTGGCAGAGGTGGTGGAGTTGCAGCCATTTTCAATTCTGCCCTATTAATAAACCCTAAGCCCAAACAAAAATTTAGTTCATTTGAAAATCTCATTCTTAGCATTTCCGATCCAACCATGAAAACTCCAATTATGTTTGTTATAGTGTATCGAGCACCTGGACCCTACACTGAATTTTTATCTGAATTTTCAGAGTTTCTCTCAGCTTTGGTCCTCAAAACAGATAAAGTCATTATTGTAGGTGACTTTAATATCCATGTAGACATTGAAAACGACAGCCTTGGTACGGCATTTCTCTCACTATTAGATTCATTCGGCTTCTGTCAGTGTGTACAAGAATCAACACACACTTTTAATCACACCCTTGATCTTGTTCTGACATATGGCATTGAAATTGAGCATTTAAATGTCTCTGCGCAAAATCTGCTTTTATCAGATCATTATCTTCTAACATTTGAATTTCTGCTCATCAACTATAAACCAAGAGTCACTAGTTATTATAGCAGATGCATATCTGAGGACACTGTTGAAAATTTTAAAGAAATTATTCCCTCTGCATTAATTTCAGTGCCATATCCCAAAATAACAGAGGAGTCATATCTTAAATTTAGCCCCTCCCAGCTTGATCACCTTGCCGATTTCACTGCCGGCTCTCTACGTGCTTCACTCGATTCCATTGCCCCAGTTAAAAAGAAAACAAAACCAGTAAAGAGACTAGCTCCGTGGTATAATCTTAACACTCGCAAGTTAAAACAGAAAACTCATAAACTTGAAAAGAAATGGCGTTCCACTAAACTGGAAGAGCCACACATGGCCTGGCAGGATAGCCTTAAAGTATACAGGAAGGCCCTTCGCCGAGCAAGAAAAGACTACTATTCAGCGTTGATAGAAGAAAACAAGAATAAGCCCAGGATCCTTTTCAGCACTGTAGCCAGGCTGACTGAGAGCCATCATTCTATTGAACCATGCATTCCTAGAGCCCTCACCTGTAATGATTTTATGAACTTCTTCAATAATAAAATTAGACTTATCAGAGAAAATATCCTACACTCCACAGATTCCAGTTCAGCAACAGGAATTATAGAGGCTGTTATTAGTCCTGATGTGTGTTTGGAAAGCTTCCATCCAATTGACCTTAAGGAACTAACGACAACATTATCTTCATCTAAATCATCAACCTGTATACTAGACCCCATACCTACTAGGTTGCTCAAAGAGGTTTTACCCCTAATTAGAAATCCACTACTAAACATTATCAATCTATCCCTTGTAACAGGTTATGTGCCCCAGTCATTTAAAGTAGCTGTAATTAAACCGCTCCTAAAAAAACCTACCCTAGACCCAGAAGTTTTAGCCAACTATAGACCAATATCCAACCTCCCCTTTCTTTCAAAGATTCTAGAGAAAGCAGTAGCGAAACAACTATGTGGCTTTCTTCAGTATAATAGTCTATTTGAAGAGTTTCAGTCAGGTTTTAGAAAGCATCACAGCACAGAAACGGCATTGGTAAAAGTTACAAATGACCTCCTCACTGCATCTGATGCGGGACTTATCTCTATACTAGTCTTATTAGATCTTAGTGCAGCTTTTGACACTATCGATCATCACATCTTACTACAGAGGATGGAACACCAAATTGGCATTAAAGGATCTGCTCTAAGATGGTTTAAGTCCTACCTATCTGATAGATATAATTTTGTTCATGTTAATGATGAATCATCAAGATATGACAAGGTTAGTCATGGAGTCCCACAAGGTTCTGTGCTTGGACCATTACTATTTACTCTATATATGCTTCCTGTAGGTAAAATTATTAGAAAGCACTCCATACATTTTCACTGTTATGCAGATGACACACAACTATACTTATCAATGAAGCCAGATGAAACCCATCAGTTAGCTAATCTACAGTCATGTCTTAAGGACATTAAAAACTGGATGTTTCATAACTTTTTAATGTTAAACTCTGACAAAACTGAAGTCATTGTGCTGGGCCCCAAACACATTAGAGACTCATTATCCAGCAACATAGTTAATCTGGATGGCATTGCCTTGGCCTCCAGCACCACTGTCAGAAACCTGGGTGTTATCTTTGACCAGGAGCTGTCTTTTAAATCACATGTTAAACAGATTTCAAGGACCGCCTTCTTTCACCTCCGTAACATTGCTAAAATCCGGCACATCCTGTCTCAACAAGATGCAGAAAAACTAGTTCATGCGTTTGTTACTTCCAGGCTGGACTACTGTAATTCTTTATTTTCAGGTTGCCCTAACAAAATTTTAAAAACTCTTCAGTTAATCCAAAATGCAGCAGCGCGTGTACTGACTAGAACTAATATCAGAGACCATATTTCCCCCATACTGGCTTCTCTGCACTGGCTCCCCGGTTAATTTAGAATAGAATTTAAAATCCTTGTTCTCACCTACAAAGCTATTCATGGTCAGTCACCATCTTATCTTGAACAGCTCATAGTACCCTATCGCCCATCCAGAACCTTACGCTCCCAGGATGCAGGGTTATTGGTGATCCCAAGAATTTCCAAAAGTAGAATGGGAGGCAGAGCTTTCAGCTATCAAGCTCCTCTCCTGTGGAACTATCTTCCAGTCTTGGTACGGGAGGCAGACACACTCTCTGATTTTAAGAGTAGGCTTAAAACCTTCCTTTTTGATAAAGCTTATAGTTAAGGCTGGCCTATCTAGCCCTTAGTTATGCTGCTATAGGCTTAGGTTGCTGGGGGAACACTCCATGATTCACTGAGCTTTCTTCTCTCCCCCCTCTGACTCCGACTCCTTCTCTGCTCCTGTAAATGTCCATATCCTTACACTAACTTTACTTCTTCCCCGGAGTCGTTGTGCTTTACCATCCTGCAGGTTTTTCTAGGTCGCGGTGGGAGGTGCTGCTGTGGTCCTGCCTGATGCCCCCTGGCCACATTAGGAAAGGAGATCCTGTGACTTGGATTCTGTGACTTGGATCCTAGGCTGGATTTCCAAGTGCCAATCGGGACCCACAGATCACAATGGTTTCTGGATCAATAGACTACATCTGCTTCTGGACCACTACACTTCACATATCCCTGGATTTACAGATTCTACATACTGTTGGACTCAGCAACACCCAGATCTTCCTACATGGAGTACAATGACTCCTGGACCAACAGAGTCCACCTGCGTCTGGATCACTAGACTTTCCATACATCCGGACTCATAGAATCCACAGACTCTGGGACTCATGGATGTTTTATGCATTCTAAATGAACTGTTGTTATCATGTTTTTGTGTTCTGTACAAGTGACATTTATTGCACGTCTGTCCGTCCTAGGAAGAAGGATCCCTCCTCTGTGGCTCTTCCTGAGGTTTCTTATTTTCCCTGTTTAGGGTTTTTTAAGTTTTTCCTCACCCGGTTCGAGGGTCTAAGGGCAGAGGATGTCACATCTGTACAGTTTGTCAAAGCCCAGTGAGATAATGTGTAAATTGTGATTTCGGGCTATACAAATAAAATTTGATTTGATTTGATTTGATTGTAAAGGGTGCTTTGTGGAGCATGACAAAATAACCATAATGCTTTCATCAGAGTTATCTCCATTTGGCCATGTGAGGCCACACATTTCCATTGAGACGGTATACCCAAACAGGAAGTGAAAACACTGTAAAAACAATATATTTGTTCAAACTTACGTGTGTCTGGCCTGCCTTAAAATTTCAAGTTCACAGAACTTGAAAAGTTCCATTAACCTGATGCCATCAACTATCACCTCAACTTGTCTTTGTTTAACCTTTTCACAGTTAAGTGAACTACTTTATTATACAGTGGATAGTCAGGATATCCAAGTTCCTAAAAATCTGTGCTTTACTGCTGACTGGGTAATAGGAGATTTCCAGTTTACTATTTCCATTTGGTTGACAGGTTTGCACATGCCTGAGTGTTTCCATGAAGCTCTTTAGCATCTGCTAATGGGAAAAC
>KV751316.1:2045395-2062059 GCA_001698575.1 Mola mola | reverse complement strand
CCTTTGCATTAACATTCTCTGCAGATGTGTAACACAGATCTCTACAGAGCATACTCTTTCTGGTGAAGCTCCCAATTCCTTCCACTGAGATGACCTTGGCTAGTAAATGTAAAATTAACTTGTAGAGGATGATGGAAAATGCTCCACAGCTTATGAGGATTGGGTTGCAACAACAGGACACTATGAAGGGGCTTATGGGAAAAGACATAACTGTATTGCCCCTCAGAGAGTGCTCTGCTCATATCAGTCAAACCTACACACACTGACAGTTAGTAGGGGGTTAATGGTCAGAGCAGAACCTCTGGGGACTGCCTGGTTTCCTACATTTAATCACATTTTGGAAACACACGTCCCTCTTTCTATCCTCTATCACAGTCTCTCTCTCTTGCTGCCCTCCTGTCCCTCCTTCACGTCCCTAGGTTTTGACCCATATATCCACTATCTACAAAAACTGGTTTCAAAGTCTTTTATTATATATAGCCTGATTTTACCTTTTTCTTTCCACCACTTTCCTCGCCATTACCACATGCTCTCTTTGAATTACCTCATTTTCTGCCTCATCTGTCTATTCTGAGTTTCACTCTCTTTTTCTGCCTGCAATCTGATTTTCTCATCTGATTTTTTTGGATTGTTCTTTGTTTGTGTGTACTGTGTAACCATGTAAAGCCACGTCACCTCATACTGGATGGTACCCACCAAACTTATACAGTGATATCTCACCTTCTTTCTTCTTGTAGCTGCCTTGTCTATGAATATGGAGGGAAGGATATGGTGTGGTGTGGATGTGCATGTCTTTGTGTTTATATGACAGAAACCAGCCCTGATATAAACCATAAACCTCATGACCACTGTTGAAGAGGACAGACGAGATAGACAAGTTTACAGGCAAGACAAATAGAAGGAGAGGAGCTATGGAGGCGACAGAGCTCAATAATTGTCAGCAAGCAAACAGAAAAGATGGGAGGGGTAACAAGTTTTATAGGCGCATCTGGCTTACAGAGTTAATGATCAGACGGACCCTGGAGCTCAATCCCACTCACTCTCCCTCTCCTTCTCTATCTAACGAGACAAGGGCGCTCAGCCTAGACTAATGCTGCCTTTCTCCTGCCTCTTTTGTCTTCCCTTCCTCTTTTTATGAGTTGGTTGACTGCTTAATTAGTGGCTAAAGAGAAAAAGAGTTTGCAAGAGCAAGGATGAGAAAGCATGAAAATGAAAGAGATCTCTGTGATCATTAACCTCTAAGAGGTATTAAACTTGTTGCCTCTCCATACCCTCTTTTCCTGAGTGACATATGACAGAAAAAGATATTTTAAGTTTACAGTAGTCTATGCTAAAGACTCTTCTCTGCACTTTGGCCTTAATTTTGTTGTACATGTAAAAATACACATGTCATATTCTTAATGAGATTGAAATATCTCTTTTTAAGGTTTGCTTTTTTAAAACACTTAAAAACTTATTTCTGTTTCATAAAATCACATATTTAAAAACAAAAAAACAAAAAAACAAAAACTCCCTTTGTGACCATAAAATGGCTTGTATAATTTTATAATTTCACCTTTGCTTCAGCTAGGTTTTGAGACTCCATGAATGTTTCCCAATTCCTGGTCACTGCTCTGCCCCTCGCCTGCAGCCAGAGCAAACCGGACCATAGCTGCTCTGCCTTCTTCTGGCTTTTAAACTAGTCTACTATAAATTGCATAGTGGCAAATTCTTGCACTGGAGTAATGCAGCCATGCACGTTTGACATATTCCCAGGACGAAGAAGAAGAGCTACTTGTACAAGGTTGCCTACAAGTTGATGTATTAGAATGGTGAGTTTAATTTCTAAAAAGTTAAGCCCTGCCCATGCAAATCATTATGATTGGTACCTTAGATTTTCTACTTAGAAAACCCAGGCCGTTTTTTGGAGATTGTCATCAGTGGATTGCTTATTTCTGTCATGATGTGTGTTGTGGTACATAAAAAACAACATATGAACATGATGACAAGGACAAATATGTGATTTTCATTGGTGGCGGCCTTTAAATACATTTAAATACAGTGTCCGTTTCCTTTTTTTTTTCATTCATTCCTATAAACATTCTGAAACCCATATATGCAGTCATGTGCAGATACATAAAATCCCCAATGCATAAATTAATGTGCATGGTTAAAGTTAAGAATGCTTAGGAACAATAACAAACTAATGCCTGCATTTCATTTGACAGCTGTTAGTTGGACAAGACATAGAGTCACTGAGTCATATGACAGCTCGACATGATTATAATTGGAGTAAAGTTGCTCTGCAGGTTGCCACCTCAGTCAGTGCAATTATAGCTGAGGTCTGGGCAGTGTGGGGGCACTGGCAGTGAAGAGGAAAACATGAGCCAACTTGATTACTGGGAATTGGAGAAATCTTGGTAGAGAACTGTCATGTTAGCGGCACATAACTCAACGTAAGCTTGGGCATGGAGAGTGGCAGCATTATGTAACAGCAATAAGGTCAAATCACTTTCATAGGTAGGGTTCCCTCCTAAAAAGGGCTGCAGGTAATGGACAGAAATTATTTATGGGTAAATTTTTCTGGGCAACCTACGTTCTTGTTATCTAGTTGTTTCTATTCACTCTTTCTCCATCCTTTCTTCTCCCTTCTCTTTTTCCCCCTTTTTTCCGCTCTGCAGGACACCAATCGGCTAGACCACCTGTTGCTCTTGGCGACGGTGCCTCGACAGGAGAATGCGATTGGATGGTGAGGTCGTTAACCTCCGCATACAGAAAGTGTTGAGCCCTGCAGGAGGGAGGTTACGAGGACACACACACACACACACACACACACACACACACACACACACACACACACATATAGATAATAACAAATACCCACACAAACCAAAATTATACACACCCCATGGACACGCAGACAAGCACAAATTTACTCTCCCCCCAACCCCCCGAAGGAGCGTTTAGTAAAACAGCGATCAGCTCTATTGAGGACCAGTCTCTCTTTGTCCGCAGCTGATTGGCAATTTGTCTGGAGATGAATTAGTTAGCTGGTTTCACAGGCGATGCTGAATGGAACAAAGGCCTTAAAGCCAAAGAATTAGTCAGCTAGTTAAGGGGTGCAGAAGGAAGGGGGGTTGGCTGAAAAGAATGAATAAGGGTGCTGATTGAAATGGTGGATATGGCAGCCTAAAGGTTTTGTGCTTCAGCGGTTAAAACGACTTGCTATTTCTCTAGTGTCATTGTCAGGGATTGAGGGCTTTCATATGCATCAAAGCTCTAACAATGTCCAGTGTGGCTCACTTTCACCGTGGCTGAAGGCACAGTTGATCTAAAAACAGCCAAATAGTATAGATTGTTTAAAACATACAAGGGAAAAGACTAGAGTGTCAGTTTTAGAATCAAGGTTTTGATAGGCCTTAAAGAAAAATTAGGTTGATCACCTGCACCACCTGATAACCCATACGCAAATGTAATATGAATACATACAGTATATGTATAAAATATGTTAGGGTTAGGGTTAGGGTTAGGTTAGGGTTACATAATATAAATTGCAAATTACAAATTCCATATATTGACATATATGTCTATTCCATATAAATTTATACGTATAACACATATATACAAGCCCATTATTGTATGTTAATATTATACATGTAAATATAAGAGGTAGACATATGTTTGGAATTAATAAGAAAAATATATCTACAAATATACAAATATAGTTTTTTCTATGTGTGTTGTTTCACCAAACTTGCATAATTAAACATATATCATTCACATATATGGCCAAAACATATAAATGCTTTATTATACACACAAATCAAACTGCTCTGATCTAATCCCAATATCTGAGACACTTTAAACCCATTGTCATCCAAGATCTCCACAACGTTTTGACATGTGTCTTTCACATCCTGTCCATTAGTGCTAAGCCCTCCCTGGCAAACATTGGACCCTTTGGTGTGAGTGGCTCACATGCTTAGCCTTCCCTTTAGCATCCCTGGCCAACGTACAAGGGGCCCACATTCCACTTATCCTGATGTACAAGGTCTGCGTCAATGTGGTTAAGTTGAGGCACATAAACTGTGTGGTTAGGGTGAGGAAGAGACTGGTGATGTTTGGTTTCCAACAGGACAGGAACGCTGTTCTTCTGGGTGAAGATGTGTGTGTGTGTGTGTGTGTGTGTGTGTGTGTGTGTGTGTGTGAATGTATGTGTGTGCCTCAGCCTGATTCCAAAGAAAAAACCTCATGTGTCTGGATGGGAAACAAGGGGCCGTGACTAAATGTGATTTCTTATGAGCGGGGGATGAGAAAATGCTGATAATGTCAGATTTGAGATTTGAGGTCCAGAATCTTATTCATATGAGGTCATATAAGATAGCACAAGTGTTGCTACGAGCACTGTGATAATAAGCTACTAACAGACAGACAGATAGACATACTTCGATTGGGATGTTATTTTGGCACGGTTGACAAAATAAATCTTCCTGTCAGACAATGTGTCTTCCTGACAGGCTGTATATGATATCGTCTGTCTCAGGTCACTCCTATACACTGTCACACACATAACGTCATAAGATACACACACACTCACACACACACACAAACTCATTTCCACTGAGATGCTGTCTTTTCCTTTGTTTTGTGACACCACAAACCTTCCTGAGAGACAATTGCCTTAAGGCTGGAAATTATGTCACGACACACAAATGCACACAGTTGCACGCACAGGCGGATAATATTTCAACAACATACAGTATGCATGCGTCAACTATACAACCGTTTAGTTTTTCTTCCAAGCATTGGCAGCCTACACAACACAACAGTTTTTTTCCATGTGTGTTATGCAAAAAAAAACCCCAAAAAAACAAAAACACGATGAGCAGTCGGATTATTTTGCTTTATCTTGTTGCAAAACACACTGAAATAGTCAATCATCATATCACATGTAAACCCACTTGTGGAAGCATCTCTGTGTGTTATTTTGACAAGTCAAGGTGCTTGTTTCCAGATGGCACATCATTTTATCTGACAATCTGGACAACGTACACAGCATGTGCTGGGCCTGACTTTTAGTTCAGCTAAGTGTCAAGTGTTGAAAGTCTAAATACACGTTCCTCCATCCAGGAATTTTACTAGCTTTTTTCTCCCTCCTCAGCTCTGTCTACAGTGTGGAGTGGTGGCAATTGCACAAGTACATTTTTTAGATGTCTGCTGGTGTATTTCTTCATTGGGGCTGTCGGCACATACATGGTCTGAAAACATATGGCAGGAGCACAAGAGGAGGGGCAGAAGCAGGAAGGGGAGAGAGAAATTAGATGAGTAGAGTGTGAGGAATCATGGAGAAGTGAGATCAGGGGCGATTCTAGAGTCTGTAGGCAGAAATTCACATGGGCCCCTCCAAACAGCATTCATGACCACTTTGTCATAAATTAATCTTACTTGAAATGTAAACTTTTGTATTTACAAAGTTCACATTATTTTCAAAACATAAAAATAGAGAACATTAACTCTTTCATCACCAGTTGTTTGTTTCAGTTGCCAGCCAGCGCCAACGTTCATGACTAAATTCACTCATATTTCAAGCTAACGAGAGTATTTAGTTTGATGAATATATACACAGTGAGTATATCAATAGAGACAAAAAGCTTCAGTTTTCACAGAAAAAGATATAGCTTCATTAATTCCATCATTCCAAACATTTCAGACATACAGCTTGGAAAAATGCATTCTTTGTGAACAGTAATTTTTTAAGCTGATTTTTTTTTTTTTTTTTTCACCGCCCCCACCCCTCGCTTTTGTTCACTGTCACTTGCTTGGCATTGATCGGTAGTGAGCATCGTGCTGATTCTCACCATTCAACTTTTTTTTTTCAAATTTATCACAATGAAAAAGCTCAGTTCAATGTCTCCCTCATCTCACTGACTTGCACACATTTCTTTTTTGTCTGCAGGCCTCTCCCTCAATTTCCACCCCAGCGGTCTATTTTTGCTCTTGTTATTGCACCAAGATGTGCCAAACACACACAGCCCCCCCTGTGGTATAACAGTGACATGTAAGATTTTGGGGAAAATCTTGTCAGTAGCGGAGAAAGAGGGGAAATTGTTGTTATTTTCAAAAATAAAATAAGAAAAAGATTAAAATCAATCAATCAAATCGAGCACCTTTGAAAATTGTGCTGTACGCAAAAAATACCAGTGTTCACATTAGCTAAATGTAATGCAAAGAACAATAAAATGTTGTAAATGGCCTTAAATAATAAGTATTGTTACACATCACAGAACAAACGTCATGAGGTAACGCTAACATAACTTAAGTCATTCTAGTGTCGTTGTGTAGTTAACATTAAGGTTGGACTAGCAGCATTTTAGCATTAGATTCAATTTATTACATTTAGTAGAAGGTTATTCAGTAATTAAAGCATGCGATGCTTAGCAGCACAATGGGTGTGAGAGGTGTCGGATGTGGCAACCTTAGGGAGGTTTCCTACTGCAAATGTTGCTCATTTTGAGCCACTGCTGTGGTTTGTCAGCACTTGGGGGGGCCCCTTACCTGCTTGGGGGCCAAAGTCGGAAGAAGATTAAAAGAGGAAGGTGCCAAAATCAGAGACAAAAACCTTAGAAAATGTCACATTTCCCTTGTTGTCAATGTTGTAAGCACAGACAGACATACTTTAAGACATGCTTGTATATGGTCAAAAAGTGTGCTCAGCAAAGGTAAACAGAAAAGTGCACACTGTCGCACAGATGGAAACGTTCTCATGGTCAAATCACAATGGTACGTCCCAATTTTAGCCAACCTCTGCCCCACTGAGACATGCTCAAAAAAAACTTCCCCAGTTGACTCTGCCCATAGAAATAAGGTAAATAGGAAATTCTTAAACAATCAACACGTGCAATGTGTATTCATGTTGTTGCTTGTTAAAGACAAAGGCCTGTCACTGGTAAGTTCACACTGAGTGGGAGATGTTATCACCTCAGCTGTGTCTCCTGCAGAGTGATGTACTTCCAGGAATCTGAAGTCAAACGCTCATCCATAGTCAGTCAATGCACAGCCAAGCAGACGAATAGTTGGGCAAGTCCCCAGAATCCCACAGAACCAGACAGAGCAGCAGACAGACAGAGATTTTTTATGTCACTGCTTTTTGATGCATCCAGCTTTAGTTGCAAGGTTTGTTCTTTCTATAGCATGATTCTCTTACACTTTATTTTTTTTTGTCTAAATAAAAGCTTCAAGAACAATATTACTGAAACATCAGAGACGATATGTCCAGAATATGAAGGCAGTATATACAAAAAAAGGTAACCACACACTTCAAAACAATGCAAATTCATTCATAATCACACCTAAACAGCAACATAGCTATGGTTTGTCTGTGTGGTGTTGTATGGGGTAGCCTCTCAGATCAGGTAGAGTTTTCTTTACAAATGCTAGCAGACCTGGATTAGCTGTTTCCCTGCTTTTCCGCTAAGCTAAGTTATTCATTTTAATTTACAGTACTCAAATGAAATGGCATCAGTCTTCCCAGACAGCAAATCAGGGCACATTACCCAAAATTGTCAAACCATTTCTTTAAAGAAATGTTTGAAGCACAAAGCTGTGCAGCGTAGCGTAACCTTGCTGATTTTATGAGGAATCTAACAACACTGACAGTTTTCAGACTGTAGCTCTTTGTGTCTATTGGCCAAGAATGATGTTTGGTTGTGAGTGTATATTGGACCGTTGAGAGGCCTCCTGGAATCTTTAACGTGTACCTGGATTTTTGTCACTGCTTCACTTTCAGTATTAGTCTGTACTGCATTTGTGTCACAGTCACAACTACAGTAAGTAGGGGAAGACCAGACTTAACCACTTCAGTCAGACCTTATTACCGGCAGCAGAGAGGTTATGCTTTTGTTATGTTACTTTTCCATTGCCTGCTACCTGCTCAACTCTCTTCGACTCTGCTCATTTCTGGTATTATGGGGTTCCTCTTTTACTGGAAATAGTACCCCCTCAGTGTAACTGGTCGTTACAGCAAACTGCTGGGACATCGCCGAAGTGAAACCAGCGTACTGCAATGACAATAAAGAATACTGAGGGGTTTGTGGTTGTTTGTCACAGCAAGGAGACACATTTTATTTGAAAAGAGGCTTCAGGCTATGAAACAACGGCTTGTTGAAACAAGCAGGAGAGTGTGTAAAACATTTTTCTACTGTTCAAACAACCTTTCTTTATTAGCATTAGCATATAAGATCCAATTTTTTTATGAATTGTAGGAATGCTATAGTGTATTTAAATATGAATGGTGTATAGTATAATTCAGATCAAGCATATGCTAAGCGATGAAGATTCTCTCTGACCAATCAGTAGTCTGCACCAGTTTATGTCACCTTTTATCTATCGCCTCAGCTCCTTTGGAACCTTGACTGAGGGGATCCCAGAAACCAGGTACAAAATTTTCCCAGTGGAAAAGGTTCATTAGCGTACTGTTTGTCATGTACATTCAAATTTTGAAAAATGAACACAATAGTTTAGAAAAATCCATGACGGTCTTTCATCTCAATGTGCATGTGATATGGAGAAGAGTTATCATTCATACTTGTTCATACTTTACATCCTCACATGCCCTTATGTCCATTTTATGAACTGCTACAGCGTCCGTTTTCAGCGGTATTCAACAAAAAGTGGCCACACTGTATAACCCAAGATTCTGAGTTTCAATTTAACTATAAAGTACACGTTGTTTTGGGAAAAAAGGGAAAAAAGGCCAGTTGTTTCAGTTATGTCTGCATGTATGTGTCTACTGTGACTTGTGTGGGGATTCGTCAAGATCAGGTAATCTCTTTCACTGGCTCCTCTCCTGTTTCTCACATTATCATCCATTATCCCTCCATCTTTCTTCTCCTTTCAGTCTCTTTGTCATCTCAAGCTGATTACCCCCTTCTTCCCCCCCTTCGGCAGAAAAACTCACAATTCTGCTGGACAGTAATACCCCCCCCCCGAGCACTCTGCAGCTGTCTCCTATATGCACACCTATTTACAACTTTGCTACTGTTTTATTTCTTTTGCTGCTACCCCTCCCCCCATACACACACATATAAACTCTGTCTTGCTTCTCTGCAGCACACAATGCACAGGAATGGGTGTGTGGGGTGTGCAAAGAGGTAAAGTTGCTTTTCAGAGATATCAGGGACATCCTGTTACTTACACACACACACACAAAAAGGATGTTGGCGAGACAATGGATAGGTCTCAGGGGTGTTAGTGTGGAAAGGGGCCCGTCCATACCTTACTTTCCACTCCTAAAACAATATTCCCTTCTCAGTAGTTACAGCAGTTCTTTCCAGCCTGCAGTATATCTAATTTTACAAAATATGCAGAAAACCATCCCTTCCAACAGATCATTTATTTAAATGACTGCAACAGACTGCAACTGCTTCTCCTGCAAATTAAAACAATGAGGGCGTGGATTTGTTTACAGGACAGGTGTATGAGCGTGTGTGAATGAGTCTTTGTGTGCTCTGAGTGAGGAAGCCAAGCAGAGACAGTCAGAGGTGTAACTGTGTGGTGAAGAGTTAAGAGAGAGGAATATCACAAATTTAATAAATTCTTCTGAATGGCCTATTTTAAATAGTCTGTAAAATATAGAATAGAAGACACTTTGCCTGCTCCACTTATAGTCCACTTATAGCTTCTATCAAAGGAAGAAACATCATGTGGTGTTGCACATCATAAGCAACTTATTTCACATAGTTTACCTGAGTAATAGTTAAAACTGAGCAACCTACTATACAGGTCTAAAAAGGTCTTCCTAAACAAAGGGAACTAAGTACTTATTTAATGGAAAAAACACATCTGGAAACAGTGAAGCTCATCATGACAAAGTGATAGATTGATGATTGAGTCACAGTATGCACATTATGATGATAAATGAGATGCCTTTGACACTGTAAATAAATGTGGGTTTAAAGAAAAGGGGTGATGTAGGTTTTAAATGAAGCTTTCCATAGAATATATTCAACAAAATGTGGAATTGATTTTCTGGCAGTCTCAAATAAAAGGGGTCTGTAACAAAGTTCTAGGTAATTCAATAACAGTTAATGCAATGAAAGAGAGAGAATACTGAGTAAATCCACCTCCAAGTAACAAGGTACTTTTTAATGGGGAAGTTCCTCCTGTTTAAGGGGGGGGTTAATGGTTTGCCGACATTTTTAGCTACATGGCTAATGTGTTTTTCACCAATTTGACATACTGAACACACTAACTTAGCAGGGAGGAGTAGATGCAGCCATGCCTGTGTAAATCCAGCTGACTGGGCTGTTAAGGACACTGTATGTATGGTGGGATGTTACAATATAAAACGAGCTGCACCACCTGCCAGCATGTAGACCTACTGTATGTTTCAGCTGAACCCATGTCAGCATGGGTGCAACAGCTAAGCGTTCACTAAAGTGCATGAATTACTATACATTAAATCACAAATGTGTTTACATTGCTAAGTTCGATTAACAAACATAGCATTTCTTTCTGGATTGCCTCATCAGATGCTGCATTTCTTTTCTGGACTCAGTCTGCCCTTATGTGAAGAGGACCAGAGAGGTTGTTCTATGATGCCTATCTGAGATCCTAGGAGAAGACAGAGAATACATCATTTAAAAAAATCTATGTAAGTGAAAATTTACATCAATACAATTAGGGCTCTATAATTCCTTACTAATGTACCATCATTTTTGTAGTTTTTTGTTGTTATTGTCATTGCTGTTTTAATGTCGATCACTTGGTCAGTATGCTCATTCTATTGTCTGACCGAATTGTCAGGGAATGCATTTTAATGCCAGGTGTAAGGGAGGCCAAAGGCAAGAGCAAGTGACAGGCCAAAGGACACTGGAATCATTATTGAAGGCACTGAAGTCATCATGGGACGAGAAAGCATTTCCAGTTGCAGATTCAGGACATTTGAGGCTTGGAGGCAAACAAAGGGAGCTTGACTATGTCATGTTCACTGGAAGGGCACACTTGAGGGCACTTAATACAGGGCCTTGGCTCGCTGTGCCCTCTTTGGATTGATCTACTTACTTACTTACAAACAAAAAAACACTCCCTCAAAAGTAAACGTGTGGCTCTAAATCAGACTGAAGTTGCCCTGCACACATTTGCACAGCCAGACATACTTTTTCTCTGGTACCTGAAGATCTACTCATGCAGAGCTTGAATTCCACATTTGAAAGTGCCAAGCCCATTAGCCCCGAATCTATATTTCATGGATGTCATGAAACGTCTTTTGTGGTTTGTGTTTAAATAAATATTAAATGCAGTTTGTTTACCAGTACTTTAAACTGAGAAGTAAATTATTTTCTTACAGACTACATTCAACTGAACTTTGATTTTCTTCAAGGGAAGACTTGCTTTATTTTGTGGATGTCGAGTCAGTGCTGATGGCAAAGATAGTGCATTGGCCAGTAACATAAACGGTGGCAGACAGAGAACTCAGCTTTCTTTGGTATAACGCAGCGCTGAGAGATAAAAAAAAAAAAATAAATAAACAATATTTAACAATATTTAAAAGTTTAGGAGTTTGGGGTTTTCAAATCAAAACTTTTTTAGATGATAATTGTTTTATTTTTGTTGTCTATCTGAATCAAAATAGTCTAATTTAATGTAAAATTTCTCAACAAAACATACAGTAGTTACATTTAATCAGTAATATATTTGCAATCTGTAGCCTTAATTTTATTTAGTAGATAATGTGTATTTTTGACTGTAGGTCTGTTGGTAAGGAAAAAGTATGCGTCACTTTCAGCAATCATGTGATGAGAGTTTTCCTCTTTTTCAAAATTTCACCATCCGACCATGAATAAACCGTGAATAACAGTTAGCTGCATAATTATCAACAGCAAGCACAGGAACATATGAGCATGTCAAAAACTGAAGCTGATAAATGCATAAAAGTGACACTGTCGTAGATAGAGTGCATGTGATGGACACAAGAATGTAAAATTCTAAAAACGTGTACTCTGCAGTTACAATGTTGCATTTTTCCCATAGTGCAGTTTGGCCCATGTGTTTGCTCCGGGCACTCAGATAAGACTGGAGACTTGGGGCAACTTAGCGCATAGAACAAATCACATGATTATGAGGCTTTGGTGGCTTTACTTAAAGTTTCTGCTGTGGTCGAGGGTGCAAGACAGAGATACAGAGATGAGTTGGAGTCAGAGATGGGAGGGATGTGAAGAATGCAGAGGGAAAGTGAGGATGAGCGACACGAGGATAGAGGGAGCAGTTCCAGGTGCTATTGTCCTGTCTGTCAGTAGCTGGAGGGGGAGAACAGAAAAAATAACCACTGGGCTGTGGCGTATCACATGTCTCTCCTGCTCTCTCTGACTCTTTGCTCAGGACATCATCTGTTCCGGACATCCACTGTGGGAAATGTTCCCCCCTTCAGGTTGCCCATTCTCAATCTGGCTACGTCTCCTGTACGGCCCCGCCGCCGAGGCAGGTGGGGTCGAAGCAGGTGGAAGATGCAGGAGGAAAAAGAATAAAGAATGAAGAGGAAGAGGAGACTCCTGAGTACCCCCTAGGTAAGAAGGTCACTGCAAGGCCAACACACACCGCACCTGTCCCTTGGCACCAGGGAGGTGTAGATAGAGAGGAACGGGGGGGTCAACAGACCTGTCGCCTACGGAGCTTGCTATCGATGGAGTGGGAAGACAAGGGACAGGCACACTTGTCCACGGGTCTTTGAAGAGATGGTGGAAATCACTTCTAAATTCTAAAATATTTAATAGCTGCCCGTTATGCTAGAGTTTGGAATTGTTTCACAACAAATGTATCACGATTTTCTGGTACCAGTTCACATGAAGCTGGTCCATTTTGTTATTTTTTCCACCCTTAGTGTACCACTGGACATCAGGTGTCATCAGCAGGCCGCCCAGCAATACAACACGGAAAACTTCAGATGATCAGAAGTTTCATCAAATGAGTTCACTGTTGCGGGAAAAAAATTATTGATTGTGGAGTCATGAACTGGACTCCTTTTAATGTCCATAGCACAGCTACAGTACGACATGTTCTCAGTCAGCTTTCAGCTTAGACTCCTTTGTGCTTGGAGTCTGTTAAACTCTTTGAGGGAGAAACTTTCCCCTGTAAAGTTAAGGGAACATTTGTTGCTTCCAGAAGCAGTCCAATAAAAACAGACCTCTTCCTCTCTTTCTGTCATCTCGTGGTCTCGCTCCCTTCCTCTCCCTCTCCCTCCCTCTGCCTGCCATGGTTGCTTTTTCAGCTTTTTGTCACTTTAAACAACACTGATCTATCTGTCTTGTTCTCCATTTCGCTGAGATTCAGTGTTGCATTTAAAAAAAAAAATCAAGACTTTGTTACAAAGACAGACATGTTTTTCTGAGGAGAATTGGAGTTGTGTGGTAGTCAAGAATCATAACAAACTGATGTTTTTCAAAGTTACATCTTTTCTTGATTCTCTTTAATTGGTGCACTTTTTCCTGACCCCTGGAATATCTCCCCCTGTGAGGACTTTGATGCTTATACTGACCTCTGGAATAAGACATGCATAGCCTTACTTAAACCCCAAATATTGCAGCCACATGGGAACACAAATGTAACATCCGTTTAGAAACAGCCTGTTTTAGATTAGAGGATTACTACTTTCCTGTCTGCTTTCTCTTTGTGGGTCAGAGCAGGTCTTTGTCATGTAAATCTGCTGATTCCTGGCACTCTATTAGCAGGCCCGGCTGTACACACAGGGAACACCCGCCACCAGTCGGGCCTCTTGTTCACAGTGTTTGATGTGTGTTAGATGAGAATCACTCCCTCATTTTAAAGACCTCAAAGGGTGCATCCTCTCATCTGTGGCCGTCTCAGAGTCATCTTGTGGTCCTCTTGTGGTGACAGTGAACAAGCATAAGTCCGAAAATTTGGAGAGCAAGCACCTAGAATATCATATAATCCAATAAATGCAATACTTTTCTTCGTACTTGAGATGTAGCTTTTTGCAGTTTCATGGTAAATCACAGTGACATTTCTGATAGTATTACCATTTCGACTGGATGTCTTAATTTCCTCAGGATAAACAAAGAAGTTGTCTTTTAAGTATCTATGTGATCACTTTCGTACATTTTCACAGACCAACTGAACAATGCCATTAATGATAATGATAACATGATAATTTTGGCACTTTCATACAATCACATCTATAATTCTTACACATTTAACAACTGACACACATGCAACAGTCCACACATGATTTTGGACACTTGGACTGACATCTGTGTACAAAATTGCTTTTGTTTTTTCAAGAGGACTGTGTTTTCTGCAATCTTGCGCCACAGATAAATGCAACATCCATTTCGTCTGGGATCATCACCACATTATAGTCAATATTATGAATAGAATAGAAGTGGAGAAAAGTTAAGAAGGCAATTTTAATGGGTTAAAGGTGGCTTGTGTGTTATCTCTCTTTCCATTTTTCTCCTTTAAGTATCCACATCTCCATCTTTCACACTCATTCCCTCCATGTCTTTGTAGAGCGCTGGAGTGCTGCAGACCTGGATCTCTCGCTTGTCTCATCGTCCTTTGAAACATGCACTTTCATGAATGGCTGATTACATGCCTGAGTGGATCCATGCTCATCCATATTACACAAATGGACAGCAAAAGAAGTGAGCACTTGGAAGAGAGAAGAGGCAGTTCCTGCTCTCTCAATGCCTTGTGTCCATCATCATAATCTCTGTGTCACTCTTCCACATCCTCTCACTCTCTTCTGTCCATGTTTTTTATATTGTCCCACTTCTCTCTGCCCTTGGTTTCCTCTTATCCGATCCAACACTTCCTCTCAATTAAAATGATTAGATCTGTTCTTTTTATGAAATATTCATAGGCTTTAAAACAACAAAATGCTACACGTGCTTAAGATATGAGGACAGTTCAATTTTTACATTAGTGTGACTACACTTGCCTGTACATGCCAGACAACTGACACACAAACTTGTAATTACTGTCTCACCTGGAGACACCATATTTACATATGTATTTATGTGCAACACAGCAAACAATGTCGTAAAAATTCAGATTTTTTTCTTTGTTCTTTTTATTCTTAGCTAGAATTAAACTCTCCTGCAGATTCCTAGAACCTGGTTAGTGATTAATCAATCTATTAATTGATTGACCATAGTCATACCAGTTTTAAAGAGTGAGGGAAGAGGTTTCTGGTAGCTATACTGCTGTACTTTTATACGCAGTGACAGAAAGCCCATCACACCAGAAATACAATATAATTTTCTTGGACAGTTATCCTATGATGTCTGCTAACAGACTGATGATCAGATAAAAGCTTCCTCGGCTATTTGTTGACAGGATGCAGGCTGGCTTTAACCTTTGACTCCTGCCACTGGCTAACTATAACCTTTTAAACCGCCTGCTTTGTTGTTGTTCTTCCTCTTTCCCCTTGTTTTGCTACATGGCAGACAAAGCAAGGGAGATTTCCCAAATGGTGAGAATTTATTATATGTATTTTATTCCTCTACAACATCCCTCGGGTCATTTTTGGCTAAAAATGCCGCATGAAAACACAGCAGCCCTTTTTAAGCTCTTTGTCCTTGTTTGTCCTATTTTCCAGTGTTTCTTCCAAAATGTTGAAGCTGTTAATCAATTTCCGGGGCAGCTGTCAAGGACTGTTCCTCGCCCAGAGGTTTCTCTGTCAAAAGAGACTGATAGCTGTTTAAGGCAAAGTCTTGTAATGGTTTCAGTTCCAAAAAAATGCAGATTTCTTTATGCAATATGTGAGCACTATATGTTTGTTTTGAACCAAATGAGTGTAGGACAAGCCCATGACTTTCCTCATCAAAATTCCCTTTCTATCGCTGCTCTGTGTAAAATTTCTCACTGTCAAATCCCACAGCTAATTATGCGTTGTTAGCAGCTGAAAAGTGGATAATTTGGGTAATTTGTGTGCTGTACACACTCAAGCCCATACTCAAGTGTTTGCATGAATGAGGTGGTGAATTGTTGTTCAGCTCATATGCAGCCACCTCAGAGCTAAACTTTGACCTTAATGATGGATTGTTCTGCCAGCTTTGGCGGTAGTGACGCCAGGTTTGGGACCCCCCCGCCACTGCAGTCATGCTTCCAAAGTGAAGCTTTGGAACAAGTAATCTACATTTACACAACCACATGTGGCTTTAATAAATGCCTTCTTAGTGTGTCTAACCAGGAGACAAATCCTGCACAGGCCATTGCCAGCGTCAGTGCTCCAGCTCTGCCTACAGCTCAGCAGTGAGTGCAGATCACCCATGTCTTGGAGACCAATACTGCTGTGTTCCTCTTTTAACCTTCATGGCCACAATTTAAAAGAAGTGTAAAAATATGCCTCTGCTTGTGCTCTTTTGCCTTTGCGTAGCAGGAGTAAAACGCAAGTTGTTTTATAGCTTATGAAGATTGCTGAATTCATTCAAAAAGGTGAGACAGAGACAGGATGACTGGGAAAATGTGCCTCAAATAGCAGGGTAATTTTAGAACAAAGTACTTGCTTTTACCCAGACAACCACAAGAGTTTAAAAAGACGGAAAAGTTCATCTCAGTTTGTCAGAGAAACTTATCTCCCCTCCCATCCGATAGAATAAAAGTCTCCCGAGTGTGCAGGGTCAGTTTCTCTTATTTCTTCTATGTATGTATGTTTGTGTATGTAATGT
>KV751316.1:2001127-2035282 GCA_001698575.1 Mola mola | reverse complement strand
GAGGGGGGGGGGGGGGGGGGGGGGGGGGTCAGACATACTGACAAATTGGACATGCTTCCAAGTCAATTTATTCCTTATTATGTAGGAGCGCAGCCAAGAACATGAGTGACAGATTATCGTTTGGATTGTGAGAGACTGTGAGGATTCCATCAGCCTGTCTTTCCAGCTCTGTGCTCCACTCGTTTTTGTGAAATGGCTGCTAGAAGCACAGCGGTGTCCCACGGAAACCATACTGACTCTTAAGGGTTTGAGGACAACAGGTTTGTTTTCTGATTGATGACAATGTATGTATTTTTGACATGGACATGCAGCATTCTCATTATGCCCCAGTGATACAGCTTAAAGAAAATGGCATAAATGGAAACACAAGGCAGCCTTTGGTTTCCATCAACATTTTGGACAGTTGCTTTGTTCTTATGAGTATAATTTGGCAGCTTTCTATGATTTTTGAATGTGTAAAAATGTTTCTTGGCTTTTGCAGTATTTTGAGTAGATTTTTCCTGGCCCATCAACAGTCATTTTGGATTCATGAAGCTTCTGGATAAGTTTGGCTTTCGTCAGTGCCATCAGTGGCAAATTAATGTCTGTGTCTAATAGACAAAGTATGCCTCCTCCACATGAACTGCACGGGCTCTCTGGGCACTTCTGTTTGCCAAACAGTGTGTCTCTGCCCACAATAAGGGCATGTGCACATGAGAGGTGCACTTTAAGGCCTTACAGATTTTCAACACAGGCGTCCATACAGTTCAAACACACATGTCAGACAGGAAAGTGGCCAAGAAAAGGATTTTGCATTATGATCGTTATTTTGATTAACTTAATTGTAATGTTTGTGATTAAAGTTTCTGCTTATTGCAGATCCAGTAGCTGTTTTGCTGGAAGCTATATGTGCATCTTGGTAAAAAAAAAAAAAAATGGCACGCTTGTTTGTTTTTTCACCCCACCACAGTCTCCCTCCTTCCGAGTCTTCCAAATCAATCTGTCTTTGATGTATATTTGATATATCTCAATGTTCAAATATTAGGGCATCCGAGACATGTTATTCCCTCTGACAACACTGGATCAATAGCTGACAACACACTAATAGCCTCAAGAAAAGGGAGGCTATTCAATTGCGACTGTGCATGTGTGTGTGTGTTTGAAAAAGGGAGAAGGGGGCAGAGAGAGGGAAATGCACAAACAAAAGAGTAAAAGGCTACCACGTTAGAAAGAATAGGCACATAAAATGTATAAATATAAATAAAAAGTGCGTGTAATGCTTTCCTAACAGGTAACCATTATTACAAGTCATTAATCGGTTTGTCAGTAAGTCATAAAATGGTTTTTAAACAACCCAGGCCAAAAGAGACTTTGGTTCTCGTCTCAACATTTGATCTGGTGGAAAGGTATGCATTCATATTTTTCAATTCCGCAGGATCCACTAACGCATCCACTAACGCATGAAGAATTGAAACAAAGGGGGAAAGTTGGCGAAAGGAAAATATAGTAAAAGACTGAGAAAAATATCGAAGAGTGTGGATGTTTAAATAAGATCATGCAAACGCAGCCACTCCAAGTCTGAGCAGGCTTAAAAAACATGCAAGAGAGATTTACTTTGGTACAAATCAGGAGCAGCACTTGTTGGAAAAGCCATAACCTCCAGACATCACCACTAAACTGGCTTTTACTAAATAATGTCTACTGTCTGTCTGGGATCATTGTGCATGCCGTGAAATCAGTCTTCTAAGACAGATACACAGCATGCAGTTATACCAAAAGCTTGATACACTTTTGAAGCCTGGTAGGATTTAGAATCTCACTGCAGAGTTGTTTTAATCCCAGATGTGGCTTCCTGTTGTACTGCTATCCAGCTGGCATATTACATATTCAGATGAAGCATACATAAATTGAAAAGCGAGCAACTAGTTTTCCTCATCAAATGATGCAGGATAGGAAGATGTCATGCTTTCTGTTTGCACTCTGTTCTTGTTTACGAAAGTGGATGAAAATGTAAATTTCTCATAGAAACTACATAAAAAAATTTTGAAGCAATCCCCCCACTTTCAAATTTTGAATGGTTTGACTCTCCCTCCTCATCCTCGGGGCTTTTGATTTCCCCTGGTCTGTTTGCACATAACAAGCTTTTGATTTACACCTAGTCCCCTGTGAATGTGTGCGTTCAGTGTGTTTGTTCTGTCTTCAGGCCCTGGGGTGAATGCCTGCATACTTGAGTGCATCTATCCATCAATCTCATTTTCTGGGCTGGAAAACAAGAAGGTAGAGGCTGACCGTGTCCCATGGCGACATGATTTTATAATGTCTATAGTGCTTCCAGAGATTTGTCTCACTGGAGCGGGCCAAGCATGCATTGCACACTCTCCTGCATGCTCTGGGAAAGGCAAAATGCTGCAATACCTTTATAATGGATTGATGATGCCCGAGAGCCTCTCTGTGTTTTGAAATACAACCAAAAATGGTCTCTTTGCAGATTTTCAAACAAGTCATGCTGCTTTTGTTCTGGGCATACATTCAAATGAACATTGACTTTTTTGTGTAATGGCTCCAAAGCAGACCGAAGTTTCTCTCAGATACGCATCCATTTCTTTCCCATAGCCCTGGACCTCCATTTTGATGTAACACCTGTTGACATGTCCCTGTGCACACTGCTGTTTTAAAAACAAGATACAGATGATTGCACTCCACACAACTTTATAGCCCATTTCAACTATTTGTACTTGAGTGCATCAGTGACAATAAGGTATACTCAAAAGGTCAGGAGGGTTTGTCTCAAGGATTTGTCTCTTTACTTAATGAGTCAGTTTTTTTGAACCTTACACTTTTTACATATATATTTCTTTAGACATTAGTATAACTATTTCAGATGCCTTGAAGGATAGCTGCGTTCTGGAAAAGAAGAGAAAAAGAACTAGTTGAAAGGTAACTGTACTGAACTTTGAGCATTTTGAGTCTGAGTCCTGGATTATCGAATACTGATGCGTTTGGTTAGTAGCATGGCCACGCTTGCAACCCAAAGCATAAGTATCTGACAACACAGGAAGCCGATAATGTAAATAGGTATTTGGTTGCCTGGGGGAATCAACCAATAGCTATGGTAAATATCACAGCTTTAAAAGTTCTGTATATGATGGGTGGTAAAGAAGTTGCTCTCATCCATGTACGCAGTGTCTCCCGACTTAAGAATGCTCAAATAACACAGCCGCATGCATGTCTACATGCATGTTATTTGGTATCTGGACACTGGAGGAAGCTGGACGGGGTTAGATTTCTTGGCACCAGGCAAAGCAAAGCCAAGATGCATTGCAGAAGGTTGTATTTTGGGGAAATGAGCACCAGATGACTTCATAGACAGAGTTGTTTTAAATAGTCCAAAGTATTGGACTTACATGGCTGGAAGATGTATGAAAGATGTGAGTATAAACTAGTGACTGTACCTGTCTAAATAACCGCTAACGTTCATTACAGAACACAGTGTTACCTTTTATGTTTTCAGGACAGACAAGTAATGCTAAGCCTTCAATGTTAGTATTACCCTGGCATAAAACAATCTGTTGATACAACTGTTAAGTTTTACTTGGCTCATAGTTGTTTGCTTTTAGTTTTAGGGTGTACAATATCAGTAGGTCAAAATTTTAGGGGGCAAAGGTAAATGAACCGAAATACTGTGTTAGTATTCTAAAACCGAATTAACCGACTCTGCTAAACTGCTGGTAGTTCCTTTTTAGTTATCTGCTTAATGCAGCTGCTTGTTAAAAGAAAACTGTTGACAAAACAGGACTTTTTTTTTTTTCTGAAAGAAGAGAAGAATCATTTTGTGGTGAATTACTTTGTCCTTCTAAAAACTTGCTGTACCATACCATGTTAAGAAATCACTGGCGGTGGGATGCAAATTGATCAATGGATTGTATGTAATCATGCCCTTCAAAGTAAAGTTACTACAACAGTTGTTATTTCAAACATAATCATGTTAAAGAGGAACAAAATCAGATGACCTGTTGTTGCTTTTGGTTTGTTTGTGCAATGCCAGATAACAACAAAAGTTGTCTCAAGACACTTTTCATGAAGAGTAGGTCTATAACATACTCTTAGATTTAGACCCAATAATTCAACCGCGAGCAAGCAAATTGTGACAGTGGCAAAGAACTCCAGGATAATGATGAGGTTTATATTGGGTATTATTCTGAAATCAGTCTGAATTCAGTTTGCATCACAGGCATTGCAAAGATAGCCAAAAATATATTCATCTCGAGCCAGTGTACATTGTGTTACGGTGTGTTAATACAGGTGCAATACAGGTGCTACTGTGGCACCTGTATTGCACCTCGGTGGCAGATCACAAAGGCCGAAAAGCGGAGCACAATCTGTTTCTGAGCTGGCAGTGGAAGTAGAAGCAGCGCTGAATTGGCCAGAGGAGTGAACTAGTGAGGTGGCAGAAAGAGACAAGAGTGTAACATATTCCTAATGTGAACTTTAAAAAAGCAGCTGGCAACAGTTGGTCACTAAGGATAGAGGTAAAGCAAATAAAAAATGTCTACAAATTGGCGAGACAACACAAGATCTGGCATCTTTGCATTCTGAGCAAAGGCTGATCGTATCTGGCATATAAAAGAGACAGTAAGTAACTGTTAATGCCAAGTTATTCCCTTGTTTATAAAGCACTACTCAACGTTTATATAAAAGATCAGGTAGTAACGGCACTGAATTGTCTGTATATACAGGGTGAGCGGGTGAGACGGAGTGATGAGACAGGGCTTAGTGATGGGTCATGATTTTCGAATATTCGAATATTTGTAAAATTATAAAAATTTGAAAATATTTGTCTGAAAATATGAATTTTCCCGTTGTTTTAACCAGTGCCTGTATATAACATGTTAACTGGTAATGTTGTGTACTTCTGATAAAATACACATAGCACAGTCTTTGCCACTCGAGGTCAATATAGTATTCGTCAGAGCTCCAAGAGTTGCTATAAAGTAGCTATGCATACAGCAGAAACATGCAAAGAGATGCAGTGCAAACTCTGCTATTGCAAAGGCAGCAGATCCCAAATCGACAAAAACTAAACTCTGTCCCCTGCATAAAGTGAGCTGCTGCCCACAAATCAACCATGCTGAACTCCCTGTGTCACCAAAGTAAGCATGTTTGATGACCTCGCTTTTTTGGAGGTTGAGGGTTTTCCGAGTTTGGTGGCATTTGTCCAGATGGAGTATATAAAGGCAGTTGCTGCCCAACTAGAGAAACTGTATGGTGATAATGCAGCCATTTGTCAAATGTTAAAAACTGTCCCTGATCAGAGATTCATGATAGCACTTGCAGATGAGTCATAAAATTTGTGTTGCGAATTTCGTAATAATTGTTACCACACAGTGCCCATTTTGCATGATGTAATATGTGATTCTGTTGTGTGATTTCGAGTGATTTCGAAACGAGAGATGAGGGCTCAATGTCCCCAGTCAGTTTTGTATGTATATGGATTTCCTTTTTGCTGTTGTCAAGCATTAAGAGTCTGCAACTGTATGACACCTGATTCCCGTTTTTTCAAGCAGTGCCAAACGAATGTACAGGTACTAATGCATGAGCGCAGTCATTCAAACTCAGGCTTGTGCACTACAAACGGGTGTGGGTTCCCTCTGTAAGACCAGTATGCTCTCTTGAACACACACACACACACACACACACACACACACACACGTTGGGAGAGTTTGTGCCCATTCCGTCCTCTGTGGTCTATTTCTGAGGTGACAGGAAAATGATCAAAGCTATTTGGCCAGACTCCAGGAATGACCTCTTAAGTATCTCAGGTCTCTCTTATTACACACACAGACACAGACACACACACAGACACACACACACACACACACTTTAATTTACATATACCATGCACAAGTCATTGTTTTTTGAATGTCTGACAAACACTCACAAAAATGTCTCTACAAGCTGCTTTTTATTTGAACCACGTTAGTGTCTCTATGTTTCCTCGAATCTTTTGTCAGGGGTGAAGAGATAAATTAAAGTGCAGCTTGCTGGAGGGACCTGTTGGTGTTGAGTATGCAAAGCTTGGACAGCACGTCATCGATTTTTCTTCTGGTCTTTTTTGTAGTTTCAGTTGTGTCCCCTTCATCTAAACTCCCATTTCCACACTTCCTTTTTTTGCTTGCAGCAGGTTATATGCAGAAGATACATTATTGTCTTCTTTCTCTTTCAGCTTTAACTAGGCATTTCTAGGAGTCGCCACAGTCATCTCCCCTTGTCCTCTGCATCTTCTAAAAGAAGATTCATTATTGTATGTAAAAAATAAGCCCGTTTTCCAGAGGTGATACTGATTCAGGATGTAGCTATGAACAACATAAATTCTGCCAAATTCCTCCTCTTCATTTTCATCATCTGGTCTGCAGTAGCGCATACCGTCACTTTAATCACGCTGACATCCTTATGCACACAAAGGGAAAAGAAAACTCAATTTATGGCTGTGCAATTGTCTGTGTCATGACAGTAAATGCCATCCTAACCAAATACGGTCACAGTAGCTGGATCTTCACGCAGCAGTGGGCCATGACGTGTAAACATCCAACTTTCGTTATCACACAATGGAAAAGTAACAACTAGCCAGACGTTAAACACTAAAACGTCACATATGTACTGTATATTATGATATATGTCACTTAGAGCACACATTGAGGATGCTTTTGATGGTGTTTGATGTTCCGCAGAAACACGAGACTGCCAACCGTCTGCAGCCAGCTGGGCACCTTAGAACCCATCCCATATCGGCCTGTGTTCAAGATCGTCCCAGAGGGCAGTGGCTTTCAGTATCATCACCAACAAAACAATATCTTCATAGACGGATAGACACAGACTCAGGGAGCAGTCTATGTGTGCAAAAGTAAAGGTCACATCTTAAGCAGTTCTATAAATATTTAACATGCACACACGACTTTAAATATCAGATCATCACCATGACATTAACAGAGGTGTTAATACTGTAGTTCTGTAGGGCGCCAGGCCAGCAAATGTCCCTCTCTCCCAGCTCTTTTCAAGCTCTTTCAGATCTCTGCATATGATTTTTTGCCTCGACCTCACAGAGACCACCGGCAATGTCTTCATCTTCTGACCAAGACAAATATTTCCACCGAGACACTCTAAAATCCACCTTTCCAATAGTTTCATTAACCTGCCACTCTAACTTTGGAGTACAGACAGCGGTTCATTCACACATACACACACAATCATGTCTTGAGCAACATAGAAAACAACAAACAAACACAGATGTTTTTGCAACTTCTCCATAATAAATAACAACTTTTGGCAGTGGTCACCCGTTATCCGAGTCTTTCTTTACCTCCTCCCATCATTCCTCTGTTGTGTCCTCTCCCTATCTCAGGCCCAGGGTCATGGGTCAAAAAGCACTGAGGTGATAAATGCTTCCAGGTCAGCTCTCCTGTCTCTGGGGGTCAGGGAGAGAGGGTTTCTGCAATGACAGCAACAACGTGATCACTCAGCTGCAGCGCCAGTGCTTATCCCTGTCACCCAATCGGCCCACGCCACAATTGCCTGAGGTGTGCACTCAAGGCATCTTATAGAATTTGCACAATTTCTTCAAAACCCCCCTTTTTTTCTAACAAAATGGAGATTTTACAAACACATACACAGACTCAGATTCGTAGATGGAGAAATGCCTGGTGTTACTTTGAGAATGTTAACAGCCCAGTATACCTCATGCTGATCAGCTCCTTTTCCCTGCTGTGAATCGATGCCTTGTGCTCTGGCTTCCCAGACCAAGACTAATCTAGTTGACTTTCATAACTAATATAATCTGATTATGAATCCCCCTCGGTATGGGCTCCACACAGAACAGTGTGGCAGAGGTCACTCGCCTCTCGCTGTGAAATGCAACAGGACTGTGTCCTGGCTGAAAAGGTCCTCTCCACCAAGCAGGAGATTGCAAACTCTGCTGCGTCACTGGAAAACAGAAAAGTATGCGTGGATCGGTTCTCAATTACTGCATGTGGGTTCTTTGCCTTGACTCCTAAAGAGGTGCCTATAAAAAGGTTCATTCTTTCATCCAAGCAAAACTGTGAGCTGGAATTTGGCTCTCAGTAGTCTTTCTGTTCTCTAGAATATTTACTTTTAATGTCACAACTGCTTATTCATATATAGAGCTGTTTCATATTGACACAAAGCGAAAATGGCGAAAAAGAAAAACAGGTTTCCATGCATCCAGACAAAACTTACTTTTGCAGGAGTTTAACTTGTAACTCAATGAGCAAAAGGTGTTTTTTCATTGTTTTGTGTTTGAATATGCCACCCTAACAAAGTATACACTCACTGATTTTAGTGAGTGTATACTTTAGTTAGTGTTCATTCTAGTAGCTCATGTTGAACTTAAGCACCTCATATCCTTTTGTAGTCCCACAAATCGACTAATGTTTATGTTTAAACCAAGTCTGACATGTGGTGTGTTTCTTCTACAGCCACCACAAAGGAAAGTTCTCCCTGGTTTGTTTGGGTTAGACAGCATAGGAATGAGGGAGGAAGGACAGCGAGATGGGGAAATGTGGGAGGCGAGGGAATGATGACAGGGGAATGGGAGGGTGTGAGTGAGTTTGGACAATGCTAGCTGAATTTTAAAGAGCGGGGTAAGAAAAGGCAAGGGAGGAGAAAATAAGAGTAAGGGTATGTTTGAGAAGGAGTGAGAGAGGTGGCAGAAGGAGAGGAAGGAAGCTTGTGGAGGGGCTGTGATGGGGTTGAGGGAGGAATAATTAGAGGTAGAAGAGGAACAGAGTGGAAATGATGAAAGAAAAGGCAGAAGGAAAGTGAAGAGAAGGGGAAGGTACAATGAGGGAATTAAAGAATGAGAAAGGTTGAGGGGGGGGCTTGGGGCCTACATTCCTGGTGCAACCAGCCTGCTGCTGCTCTGCTGTCCAATGTAAACACAGGGCACAGACTGACAGCCTGTCACAGTGACTCATGTGAGCCGGAGAAGGGAAGAGAGGCGAACATGGGTTGCAAAGAATAAAGAGACAGCAACAAAGACATGAGCCGGAAGATCTAAAGAAAATATACGTAGGGCTCATCTCCTCCCTCCTTCCATGTCTCCTCACCTGCCACCTCGCTTTTCAAACCGTGGCCAGTCATCTCTCTGCTGGCAGGTGAGCAGTCTGGGAGAGACATCACGTGTTCCTGTGTGTGAGTGCATTAGCATCCTTCACGCATGTAGAAATGAGGTTTTGCAGCTAAAAGATGTGATCAAGCTCATTCATGTAGCACTTCTAAATCATTTTCTGAGGTAGGCAGAATGCACAAGAAACGCCACAGGATTCAGCCATTGCCAGCTGGTGACTGTGGTTCCTGTGCTGCATCTAGTGGTAGAGAAACCACATTGCACCTCTAAAAAAACAAACAATTTCGGTATGTCAATATTTATTGGTAGAACTCTCTAAACAGCGGGTTTTTGTATACATGTTCTCATGGTCAAAGGTGAGGGCAAGCCTCCTCACAACAGAATGAAATTTAAATAAAACAAGTAAACAAAAGAAGCCTTTTAAAATTACAAAAAATATTAAACGAAATAAATATAGTAGCAAAACATTAAAAAGCTAGTTTCACACAAGAACAGATACCTGAGAAACACTGGAGCCAATGAAGAAGACCAAAATATGAATCACAAGGCTATGAGTAAATTCTTTTTACCTTTGAATCCAATACTGCACTTTTCAAGTGAATTTTAGAATACTGGAACATTTAAGTTAGCTGACAAAAAGAGCAAAACAAACAAAGCAAAGTGCAAGTAGGATTCTTACATCCAGTTTTTTACAGGTTCTGAAAAAAACAATAAAGCCCTGGACACAAATTAGGGAACTAAAGTACCTTTCGATGATCGATTCAAAACCAACATTGAATTTTCTGCTCTGTGTCTTAAATAAAACAAAAACATAGTCAGACATTAGAGATGTCTGGATATCATAGAGTACAAAATTCTCACAGGAATTCTAAAGTGCAACAAAATATTAGCATAATATATTAATTCATTGATTCATTCATTTTCTACCACTTATCCTCTTTAGGGGTCGCGGAGGGGATGCTGAGATAGGCTGGAGCCTATCTCAGCATCTTCGGGCGAAGGTATTCAAAAATAATGAAATAAAGGTAATCACTGACACTTTTACAAGTAACAGATGGCACTTCTCCGTACAGAGATCGGTGTCCACAACAACTTGTTCAGAGATGTCGAATACTCACATTTTAGGACAGTTCCAACAAAAATGTCACAAGTTTTATTTCTTGATCTTGATATGTAGTTCTTGATCTATTTGCCTTCATTTAAATATATCTCAGACTATTAACTTCATTAACTGGAACTTGTCCTGATCAAGGACTTTGTTTTAGCACCTCTATAATGTTTTCCGTTGATTATCTAAATATTAATTCGTCTTTTTACATATCTTATAATAAATAAGATATGTGTGTATAGATATATGTAACCAAACTATTAATACAGTGTTTGATAGCTCACAGTGCTGGCAAGTGTCTTCCTTAGAAACAGCTTTCCAGTATTCAACAACAAGCTCACACAAACCAATGGAAAAATCCTCTCTCTCTTTTTTTGGAGAAGTAAACGAATCTCACTGGACTGACGCAGTGTACTTCAACCGTAACATTATACCAACAATGAATACTTCCTCAAACTCGTAAATGTCGAAGTGTCAGTATAATGTTGAAAGCATGTCATTCGCTGACTCCTGTGGTCTCTGGCCATTCAAGGTTTGTATGCCAGTCACTCAGTCATAAAGGTAACGTAGACGTCTGTGACACGCAGCTCAGCTTTAGTTTGTGGATTAATCTTCACCACAGAAGCAGCATTTAAGGTGCCTCTGCCTCTCCCCTGCTTTCATTGAGGTGCCTATCTTCCCTAGAGAGAATGAAAAATAGAAAGTGGAGATAAGGCTAGTGCAGATGGCAGCATGTGTTCATTACATGGAACTTACAGAGTCAGCTTACGTTCTACATTACTTAGTCAAAGTGTTGTGACCTTAAAGGTGGTCATTTGAGTAAACATCCACTTACCCGACATGTCCATTTAATCCTTTCAGTTGTCTCATATTTATTGATACTGCTCCTGGAAAACCAAAAAATTGCTGTTTATAACCAAATACTGGCACCATCGCACTGCCACACACAGATATGCAAATGTGTGTACACATTGTGCCAAACCCAAACCTGTATTTTCTTTTCTGCATTTCCAAACCAGTAGTGACACGATTATTACGGACACCGTCAGGACACAGATGGTTGCTATTATCACGCTATGAATGGATGTAGGTGGATTCTCAGGAGCACCTTCAGATAAGAACATATATTAACCGAGTGAAATAACTGTGAGTGTTGAGATTAAAAGATGTCAATATTTTTTCTTCAGCAGTCAACAAATTCCATTACATTACTAAAACTGGGAACGTGCAAGACCTCTCGGTAATTTCACTACTCGGTCTATAGCGTTCAAGCCCATTTCAACCTCCTGAAATCAAGGGTTATTTATTTATTTATTTTTTTTAAACTAATACAATATTTTTGTAGCAAATGATATTCAAACAGAAGTCAATTTTGCAAATACTGGGAATTAGTTCTAACTTTGGAACAATATGAATCTCACATGATACAGAGCATAGAAATTGCATAGAAATATTGCTTAGGATTTTTTTGTGCTGCTTATGTCCTGAAGGGAACCAGACTAATGCATGGGATATAGCAGTGTTTTTTCTTTACGTGAACTATCCACTGTAGCATTGTAGCCATGCTAGCAACGTGGCTTTAAAAATTTAAGTTATCCAATATTTTGGTTATTGGACAAACACCCGCAAAATTTTTTGGTATTCCGATCACCCACAGCTTTACTTTGTGTTTAGAACATTACCATGGTTCTATTTTTACTGTTAGCATACTGCTAATATTTTATTAGTGGAAGCATTTAAATTCCAAATGTAGCTGGGCCTGAAAGAAAGAAGTCTGACGTTAAAAAAAAGCTCTAAACTTCTAACAAGAAAGTCAGTCAGTGCACCACTGTTGGGCTGTTAAACAAAAATCACAAAAATTTCCCTCAAACATTCTTGAAAAAGTAGCCATCAAAGGACAACTAAGGGTTTTCCAATTACTTTTACACTTCCCCAAACATAGCCATCAGAAGAGTATGGTATGTAAACCGTTAGGACTGGTCTTTTGACTCACAGACAGAGAAAAAGTTTGATTTGACGAGTCCCACGTAGCAGCTGAGGTAACTCAGCTCACCACCGGAGCAGTTGAAGTTCGCAGTGCTGGAGCTGTTGACCATATTGGTGTCTGGATCTTCTCTCTCACTGCTGTTCGCAACTTGCCACATGGTACTCCCTGGTATGTCCCAAATCATCTTCCTGCCAGGGTAGCCACCATATGACACACATGTCACCCGGCAACTGAAGCCATTACACGACTTCATGACCTCAGGTTTAGTGTAGTTGGCTAAGACAGAGAGACACAAGCCCCAGATAGTATGTTTTCACCCAGCATTATCAGAGCTTCTGGAAATGGCTGTAGTTTGTTTGAGCAGAACATGCTTCTTATATAAATGAAGACTGTTCACAATGCCTGCTTACTCATTGACAAATAATGAAATATAAGACACTACTGAGTAGAATGGTTTACGGCAAATTCTTTAAAGCAATGTACTGAGGCGATTCTAACCATAATGGTTTTCATACAAATATTACTGTGTTTTTCTGTACTAGCACTGCAATAAATAATCTGTCAATAAAGTTTCTCTGCTTTTGTCAACAAGTCCTCCGACAGCTCTCACCCTGGATGAATATCCTTGGCCTGGAAGACATGGGTTGAGTTCTGATTTGATTTTTAGAGCTCAAATTTAAATTATATGTTTTAATTGTAAAATTAAGGTTTAACAACTGCAGGCAAATAATGTCCTGTTGACTCGGCTGGCTAAGGCAAATGCACATACGGCGATCAGCCACAACATTGCAACCACTGACAAGTGAAGATCGTCTCGTTACAATGCAATGTTCCGCTAGTGAACCAATGATAATTTGACTCAAACCATCTACTTAAAGATGAGTGCAAACTAAATACACTCCTCATGGCAATGTGCCCTGCCAGACCAAAAGCAGCTTTCAGGAATGGGTCAAGGAACATAAACAGAGAGACTAAGGCTTTGAAAAATTTGAACTCCATGTGCAGGGTACAGAGTTGCCCAATTCCTATAAAACTGCAGTGCTAGGAGCCAGAAGTTAAGAAAGCAGCTTAAAACAATCAAACACATTTTAAATGATAAATTGGACACACTCACCTGTTACACTGAGTTGTATGACAGTCGTATCATGTTGATCACTGTCACTATAGTTGATAATGCACTTGTAGTCACCACTATGTGTTATATTTAAATTAAACATTAGCACTGCTGTCTTGCTATTATTATCCAGTCTGGTGTTCTCCCATCTCTGGGTGTGTATTTCTCTCAATGTATGGAAGCCATTCACAAAGGTGTTATCCTTTTGAAGGTAGAAAAATTGAATTGTTTTTTCTTTATTGACGGGGCAGCGAATGGTCACATTTCCACCAACCTGCCCTTTGACCAGACCCTGAGGAGCAGCTTCTGGAAAAGAAGAAAGTAAAGATGAGTGAGAAAGAGTAATGTGTTCGGGAATGCTGGGAAACCTTGAAAGAGACCAGGAACAGGCTGCCTTTAGGGAAAAGCAAATGCCAGCCATGAATATTAAAAACAAAAAATAAAATATAAAGGGGGACCAAGTATGTTTTTTGTGCTACCGAGCTAATCAAAAACATGATTAGGCTTGTTACATAAACTAAAATTAAACTTAATAATTTAACGGAAAATTATTAAGTTTGGAATCTTCAAGATTTGACTGATGAACATGAGCAATGTGTAAAGTAAATGGGGCTTAATTTAGGCTGCATGTGGGTGTGAATGACAGGGTTTTTTGTTTTTGAGAGCTCCACTTTATGATGAAATATACTAATCTCAGTTCCTCTTCAGTGACGTTACCGTCATGATTTTTTTAAAGGTCACAAAATTGAAAGTAGGGGTACAGTGAACTTTTGTCATTTCATCGTTAACATGAGTGTGGGTGTTCCTGTTAACCACATAAATGCTTCAGTTCTGCTTTGAATGACTAGACTGGTAACAACAGTGTTGAATGTGTGAGGTTCACTGCAAATCCCAGTAACAATAACTGAGATCTCTGTCCAGAGCAGCGGAACAGCTAAGATACTGTGTAGGACCCTCAGGCTCACGGGCCCAAGGCCCTGAGGACAACCAAGCCTATTCTGTACTACTAAATTGTCATTCTTATAATCTTTACATAAGCAGCCAGTTTCACTTTAAAATCACGATGAAAGTGTGCTGATGATAAATTGATATTACAGAACTTCTCACCTGTGACGCAAAAGACCCACGCCATGGGGAAAACCAGGGCCAACACCAAGGAAGAACGTTTTAGGCTCCTTGGAATACACAGGGGAAAGCAAAATGATTGTTTACAAGGTTACCTAAGTAACGCCCGCAATCATATCAACACAATGCCATAAAAAACAGATACCATCAGTTAAAACACAAAGTTTGTTGGCCGTACGCCCAGCGATACTGCCGGTGGACGTTTCAGTTCACTGCCTCCAGAAGAGCATATTCTCATAGCCTCCTCAGACTGAATTTCCCCTCCCTGTCACCAACAATGAAAGTGCTGCCTCTCCACGAGTGTTCATCAGTATGATTGGTCAGATGTGACGCAAGCTCACATACTGTGTTAATGTTTGGTAGGTGTTTGGTGTATTACTTCACTTGTAGTGCAATTTAAAGGTCCATTGTGGTTGCAGACTCCAACCAGTTGGAATCCCTCATCTCAATTCCCCCTAATGCTGCCACTAAAAACACAAAAGGACCTATCTGTAGAGCCAGTTTTTGTTTTTGTCCATTATGGGTTACTGTAGAAACATGAATATGAAAAATGGCAGCCTCATCCAGACAAGGACGTCCTTCCTCTTTAGATATTCAAAGTAATACTAAAACAATGATTCTTAGTTTTCGGAGCTCATATACAATAAAAACATACCGAGAAATGTCACCCTGAAAACCTACACACTGGACCTTTCTTAACTCACCAAAATAGTAAAAGTTCAAAACTTATTTTTGCAATCATTCTACTAAATGCTCTCACCTCAGAGATTTTAGTTGTTTCCTGGTAATAGTGGTGCGCTCACAAGCAGAACGACGACATTTGAAAGTATTCACTGTGTTCGCAGAGCCGATCATGTGAACCAATACTTATCTCCATGACATAATTTCTCTTGTATCAAAAGCCTCGTAAGAACTCCACAAATACAAATAAATACATTATCATACCATTATGATGACATGACATAATAAAACTGAAAACGTTGTTTGTTTATAATGTCGGTCTCTAATGTTCTAAACGTCTCTAAATAGTGCAAGAGTGTGAGTTACAGCATTCTATGATGACGACATCTCACAATTGTGACATTGACTGTAAGAAATGGCAGAGGTACTTACAGGGAATTCCTTGGTTGGCAAGGTGACATCTGTTAACCAGATAAACAAGTTGATCACATGCTTTAGGAAGGATTACTCTATCAATTCACCTTTTAAATCAGTGCACAGTAACTTCAATCAAAACCCTGTAATGATGGGACCATTTGTCTTTGTGTGTCAGCTGCTGTCAACTGACCTTTCAAATGCCTACTGAAAATGCTCTTTGCGAAGAGAAATATCCAAGCGGCCCCTTCAATGTTCAAGCGATGTTAAGAAGGAAAAGGTTTTCTGATGACTAAAATATAATTTCAACGGGCATACAGGAAAGTCCCAGTGAGTGACAAAAACCTGTTTCTGGTGATGTGCAGAAGGTTGTCATACTTCAGAAAGTGCTTTCTAAATTTGTTATGTTATACTTAGTTTCAGCATTTTGATTTTTTCACTGTACTGGTCGTTAAAAACAGTATCTCTTAAGGAGGAACACTGATTAAATTAGATGGTCAGCTAGGCCATAAATTTTTGGAAATTCCAGGGTGGAAACAATCACTCAACCTAGTTGAAATAAGTATCAGGAGAGGGAATATCACAGCTGCCAATAAAAATAAACACCTTGCACACACCTTGCTTTCTAAGACACTTGGTCTCACATTACCCATTCTGACCAAAATCAGCATAGTGTAGAACTAAACATTTTTCAATTTGATTTTTCAATCGGATTCAGTCTGCAAGAGAAGTACTTTATCACGACAAAAAGTAATAAAAAAGAGGTTATTTAAGGGGAAAACCTGCACTATGATTCATTCTGAGCAGCCTTTGTGTGGCTTCTCAACAGAAAGCTCATCTAAGGGAATTCCCTGTGTTCTGTACACTACACCGGGAGTTTCTGGAAAAGTGGTATCAGATGAGAAAGTGTTATTAATAACTATGGAATTGTTAAGATTAAACCTTGCAATATGAATTAACTGTGTGATCATAACATGGATAGTATGCACTGTTATGCACTTAAATACCTAGCATATGGTAAAAATTCTTTAATGTGGCAGCTGTGTCATGATTTCACGAGAAGAACATGAGAAAGACTGTGGGCTAAAAGTAGTGAAATCAAGATGAGAGAGTTTGATTGTGTTACCTATTACACTTTCTTCCAAGAAGAAAAACCACAAACAAGCTCGCTTTCTTTTTCCTTTCTCATTTTTCATTCATTCTGTTCTCGACACACGATCAACTACAACCGTCAGCCAGAGCAGTGTCAGGATACTGTGAATGTGTGACACGCCGCAAACAGGCATAGCATTACCTGGCCACAATGTCCTTTAACAGTACCCGTCAGTGAAAAGTCTTTAGTCAAATATGTTGTTATACAGATAAAAGTTCTATTAGTTGAGCCATATTTGCAATTCTCATTCTTTCTGTACGAGTCAATCTCTGATATGTATGCAGGCGTTTCTTTGTGACTAAAACATTCAAATTCTGTTTACTATTTTAGCTGCTGGCTGAGATTTTGCACTTCAAACCACGCTTTTCCTTTATAGAGTATGAGACACACATAAACACAGCGCGGCTATTCACAGCTATGGCATTTTAGGTATTTTCAGAGCAGAAAACCAAAAAGGGAGTCAGCATATCAGCATATTTTTTTTCACTGCAATGACTAAAATGAGAGCTAAAACAGACAGGGAAGCAACTCACCATTTCGTATCGTGCAGTAAGAATACCAGAGTGATCAACTTCCTCTACATGCCGGGGCAAGTTTTGGTGGGTGTAACTAATGGGTGTGGTTATGATTTCAGTCATTTGGTCCTTTTTTATATAGTTTTTACAAGACAATATTAGTCACCTGTAAAGCACAACCTAAAGACTCATACTCAACCATTTTTTATTTGTTTTATAATATTATTTGGCTTTGACTTCTGGGGAGAATTAAGGGACCACAGCAATGATTTCATTATAACATGTATCTTTGAAAACAACCTATTAATGCTGTATGTAACTGATGTTTGCTCTCCTGAAATTTATCTTGGCAACTTTTCTTGAGCAGCCTTAAAATGTTTCTAAAAAGGCGTGTGGTTATAGGGGTTGTGTGTATATTTCGATATGTGTTCATATGTGCATATGACTTTTATGGTGACCTCACACAATACGTCAAAAAGTTGTGAAACTTCCTTGTTTGCATAACAGCACGGTCATACAATAACATGGAACAAGTGTTTTTGAAGTGATCGCATTTATTTAAACATGCCAAAAATAACTTTCCTTAATGTGTAATATTCTGCTGCTTTGTCAGTTTGGTTTAGGTTTTTCATGTGAGGGAATTTATAGAACCACTTAATCCACAAATAGTGTCCAGTGAGAGGAAACTAAAGATTCATTAACCATTAACCTAAGTACAAGGTCCCTACTGGCAAAGTAACTTTTGACACAGTGCAACCTGCTGGATGCTGCCACACACAAGGAAGCTTCTTTTACTGCTTCAACATTGACTAAAAAGGAATGCAGCTTTGTTTGTGACTGATTTAAGTTGCTACCTTGAAATCTTGCTATATAATTCTTTGCATCATTATTTGATTTGTTTGGGTTATAGTTTATTCAGTTGCAGAGAAGTATTTTCTTTGCCTGCTTAATTTCCATCCATCCATTTTCTACTACTTATCCTGTTAGCGGTCGCAGGGGGAGGGGTGGGGCCAGAGCCTATGCCAGCATCATCTGGCGAAGGCAGAGACAAACAACCATCAACGCTCACATTCACACCTACAGGTAATTTGGGCAATTAAGAGTGACCAATTAACCTAACCCCCCTGCCGGCATCTTTTTGGACTGTGGGAAGAATCCAGAGTACCCAGAGAGAACCCAAGCAGACCCAGGAATCGAACTCAGGACCGTCTCGCTGTGAGGCGACAGTGTTTAGCCTAATTTACGTTATAGAAATATTTGGTTTTGTTATATTTGATTTGAGTGAATATTTTTTTATGGTGCGCATTCCAAATTTAGTTAACAATTTCGGTTTGCCCTGTTTTAGTGAAAGTTGAGTAGATGAACTTTTGATGCAAAGAAAGTGCTTTTTCTTTTGGCTTTCGACTTATTGAGTTGTGGGCTTTTCCAGCTATTTTGATGTTTTTGGGGTTACCTCCCTGCCTTGTCTGCAGAGTATTTTTTGTAAATAAATGACTGTTGTTTCTCAAATTCTGCCTCCTCTTCTGGTATTTGCATTTGGACCTATCCCTTTTCCTAGTACTTCAGACACAGTGAGCTTGACTCAAAATTCTAATCACCTGATCTATCATTCCAAGTGGACATTTGTGCCAAAATTCCTGTCATTCATTCAAGATTCCGATGGAAGGACAGCCTGAAAATATAATTGCTGATATGGAGGAATAGAATTAGTTGATTCAACACAGAAAGTTGCTGTGTGACTTGCCTGTTCTCCATAATGCGGAAATCCCATTGTGCTTGTGTAAACACACTGCCATAACCAGTGATAACCTGAGTTAGATAGACACATTCCTCAGCACCAGTGACATCATTCTGAGGTTGCTTTGGCTCATGTTAAAGAGTCCAAGACAGTGTCAAGATCCACACCTGTGGAGCAGAGACGTTCACCGTAAACAACACTGAGTTTCGATGACTTGACCCAGCTAATCTCTCATATTTTACATTTATGGGAAGACTAAGGTGGGAATGAGAATGGGGAATTTCAATTGTTGGAGAAACAGAGGACTTTCCTGCCTTGGGGGTGGGGAATGATTCAAATGTTTGGAAGAAAACTTTAGGGTAAATACCATCTCCCTGAAAGCAACATGATAATAAAAAAAAAAAATCCAGCTTAAACGCGGCATTGGAGCTGGAGAAAGTTGGGAAAAGGAAAAAAAGAGAGTTTATTACTTGAAACAAAAAGTCATCAGCTGAAAATTGTCAATCCAGCCAGCAGCTGGGACTGAAACTGAAGACTGGTACCAATCTTCCCGTCTCACTCTAGAAATGGGAACTAATATATCAAAACAGAATTTATATTAAAACAATTAAGGGGAGACAGTCTCAAGTTTTGAATTTGGACGCAGTACCTATTTTAAACACTGGGTGCCAGAATTACATCTTGTTCCAGACCAAGACTTTTAGTTTGACTTGATCATATTCGCTGAACTGTTTTTGCTTAGATCACAACCGTAACACTGGTTGCTACATCATGGATCACCTAAAAGATTTTATTGAAAATCATTTCATCAACATAACATATCTACACAATTTGTATATAGAGCTATATAGAGGGATCAGTGGGATCAGTAATTCCAAGGCGGCAACAAGAACAACAACAAAAAAACATATTAGGTCAATGAACCTCTTATTTTTTATTGTATCATCATTGGGCAAACATTAGGGTAAACTGACCTTGGATGTATTTGGATTTTCAGTGAGTGTGCATGCTGATGTATGTGCACATGCTCGTGCACGTTTAAAGATGTGGCAAAAATAGAGGGGAGAGTGTATGTGAGAATGATTCAGTGAGAGGAAGAGTGGAAAGGAAATCTGAAAAATGAAAAATGCTACAGCTGTTCCCTCTCAGCAGTGTTGAAATCATCTTCCCATTTAGCTCTGAATCTTCTATCATAAGGTTTGGGTAATGGCCATGTTCAGGATTCTGAATGATGTAACTGTCTTGGCCTGAAAGCCAAGTCAGTGCATGAAGGACTTGTAAATCCCACTCCTCAGAGCCAATCAAGCTGACAACTTGTGACTGGGATCCAAAAGCTGGGCCAAGAGAGAGATTGGAGAATTATTCAGCAAAAGGTTGAAACGGGGAGCTCTTTATGCATGGCAGGAGGTGTGAAACACTGAGTTTATTTTTTGCAAAGGAAGGATGAACTGCGATGTTTAAGGGCAGGTCGGACACTTGAAAAACACAGTGTATGTCACAGAATAATCTTTACATTTCATTGCATGCTGGAAGAATATTTCGGAATATGTTTATATAGTGCAATGAAACGTTCATTTAAACCAATCAGGAAGTTGTCTGCAAAGAAAGGCCTGTCAGCATACTTGTGATGTTAGCCAGCAAAACAAAATGTAATCTGTTATTTTGAACCATAGTCATAATATCTGATCAAAATCTACTGAAACTGAAAACTGGAGTGAAATATGAATGACCATGTGAGGTCAGACTGTGTACCAGGAGTAACAGAATAGTTATTTTCCCATTTTCCACCACTAGATGTCAGCCTTTGTCCAGACTGTTGTGTCTCATGACTGTATTAGTTCTTACCTCAACATTACTCCCGCGTATCCTTGTTTTCTGCTCATTTGAGTGAATTACACATTGATCTTAGAGCCAATAATTGACCAAACACGTTGTTCACAATAATCAAATGAATTACTTGGTTGGACAGAGGATAAACTCAAAAAACAAACAAACAAACAACAACAACAACAACAACAAAAAACCAACTGATAAGATTTTCTGTCACCCCAGGACTTTTTGATATTAAATCAAAAACTGAACCTAAACTGAGAAGGAAAATGCATTTCAAATAAAAGAAAAAAAAAATATTCTTTAGCATGTTCGAGGGAAGTTTTGGAATATACCAGTAGTTACTCAAATACCTATCTAGGTACAATATTGAGTAATTGAATTGAATGAAGTGATCCTATTTTAAACTTTTAATGCACCTGATTTCAGACGTGCAAGGTTTTTGATCTGGAAAATTTGTCACGTGATCATGCATATTGGTTTAACTATTATGAACTTGATATCCGCTTTTCAACCATCACATTATCAAAATTCTGCTAAGTATACTAGTGTGCCTGCTTACTTGCCAGTCTCGTATTGTCTATTTTTTTTCTATTATGTGGTATCTTGTGTTTCTAATGTGTTATTACCTGTTTTATTTACTGTTAATACTGTAAATAAATAAAAATGCTGCTTACATTTGAATGTACTAGTAATAGTTACTTCATGGTATTATTTTTGCTGAATATATTTTTCCCAGAGCATGTCTGTGTTCATTTCCTGTTGGTTTTTACCTCTAGGTTTGTGACGAGGCTACAGAAATTGAGAGCATAGAAAGCTGGACTGGAAATAAGAGGTCCCTGCAGTCAGTGTGTCGAAGTGTCCAAGACACCGAGGCCCATTGTTTAAGTAGGCATGTCTTGTGCATGTATTGTTATGAATTGTATTATTGCAGCCACTTTTTTTCAAATTCTGATCCCCTATCTTTTTCCCTATGTATTTCTTTTCAGTAAAATAGTAAATACTGTTATTTAAACTAGTTTTTAAAGGTCCATTTCAGCAGCTTCTCTCCCAAAAAAAAATGTTTGTATCAATCAATCATTTTTAAGAATTTAGCTGATTAACTATGTAGTAACTGGTTGTAATTGATTTTTTTTTTATGGCCCATTCCTCGTGAGGGTTAGAATGAGAATGTTTATTTAAAGTAGTGTAATAAAGTTCAATAGGCTAAGACATATGTCACGTACAGCAGTTTTGGAACGTTAGAGAGAGAGAGAGAGAGAGAGAGAGAGATAACTTTATTAATCCCCGTAGGGAAATTAATTTGTCACAGCAGCAATATCATTCTGGTACAGAATAGTATAGAATTATAGAATAAAATAAAAATAAAAGTACAAAAATATACACAGTATTGGCAGTTGTAGAATTCTAACAGTATGTACAGATGTTGTGCAGATTGTAGAGTTTAGGGCAAGTGGGAGGAGTGAATGATTTTACCAGGTAAAGTGTAGTAACAGAGGTGTTGAAAAGTCTAAAGAAACGACATCCTGTATCACTCCTTGTAGCAGCCGGGTTGGATCATTCTGTTGCTAAAGCTGCTCCTCAGAATGTTCACAGTTTCATGGAGGGGGTGGAAGGTGGTGTCCATGATGGCCAGCAGTTTGGTCATTATGCCCAATGTCAGTTTTGATAGTTTTTGCTGTTTACTCAAGGATCAGTGACCTTGTAATGCCAGTTTTAAACTTTAGTAGATGTCTGAATAGCAATGAGACAGTTATCTAAAGCCTATAATCCAGGATCCTCTGTGCCCTGCTTATTAGAACTGGTCCAACACACTGCAGCTGCACCTATTTCACGACAATATGGAAATTAAGTGCAATACATCCATTCGACACACAGGTATAAAGACACACAGGATAATACATGGGAAGTGATGGCGAGCAGGGGAGGGATAGAGGCAGAGAGTTTAAACGATGCTGTTTTATCAATCATTAACATTTAATTTAAAATTAAACCTTGGTGATTCTTTAGATTTCTTTTTTATTTAAAAACGTCTGCAATAAAACAGGTTAAGGCAAATTAAGTGTGCAGTAATGGGTTCAATAACAAATTCCAGAGAAATACAGATTAAATGTAATTTCCTTAAATGGTGTAATAAAATCTTTGTTTAGAACAAATTATATACATAAATGCATTCAAAGACTTGCAATTTTCAAATCTGTGCTCCTACCATAGTAAACATGTGAATTTGATCTTTTGATTGAGTTAATTAGAGGAAGTGTCAAACGGAAAAATTAAGTTTTAAAAGTCCTGAAATTATTTTAAAGAATTCCTACTGGATTTAATTTTGATGCTACAAAACAAATGTTAGGTACCTTGTTCATTTTGATATTAGGTGGATGGTTGATGATTTTTACGATGAGATCTAATCAGCCTACAACTGAACAGAAAAGCAGAACTGTTGATCACAGTCTATTGATTATGGAAATGATGTATGTATTGCAATGTTGTGAACAGAAACAGCCACGAATATAGCATATACAGCATGTAATAAGGATGGCTGACCTCTGTTGTTTGGGTACTATATCCTAGCTGTCTCCAACTTATGGTATGTCCCACATGGGCCATCAGAAAAAGGCTTGCTGTGCTTCTGGAGCTTGTGTGACAGCATGCAGCTAACCTTCACTGTCACTGCTTTTGTGCTCTACTGCTGTGTAAAAATACCTGTCATTTTCTTCCAAGTCCAGCAAAAAATTTGTATAGTTTCCCAATGAGTTCAAGTTACTTGAAGTCCACTACTAAACATTATCAATCTGTCCCTTGTAACAGGTTATATGCCCCAGTCATTTAAAGTAGCCGTAATTAAACCGCTCCTAAAAAAACCTACCCTACCCAGAAGTTCTAGCCAACTATAGACCAATATCCAACCTCCCCTTTCTTTCAAAGATTCTAGAGAAAGCAGTAGTGAAACAACTATGTGGCTTTCTTCAGTATAATAGTCTATTTGAAGAGTTTCAATCAGGTTTTAGAAAGCATCACAGCACAGAAACGGCATTGGTAAAAGTTACAAATGACCTCCTCACTGCATCTGATGCGGGACTTATCTCTATACTAGTCTTATTAGATCTTAGTGCAGCTTTTGACACTATCGATCATCACATCTTACTACAGAGGATGGAACACCAAATTGGCATGAAAGGATCTGCTCTAAGATGGTTTAAGTCCTACCTATCTGATAGATATAAATTTGTTCATGTTAATGATGAATCATCAAGATATGACAAAGTTAGTCATGGAGTCCCACAAGGTTCTGTGCTTGGACCATTACTATTTACTCTATATATGCTTCCTGTAGGTAAAATTATTAGAAAGCACGCCATACATTTTCACTGTTATGCAGATGACACACAAATATACTTATCAATGAAGCCAGATGAAACCCATCAGTTAGCTAATCTACAGTCATGTCTTAAGGACATTAAAAACTGGATGTTTCATAACTTTTTAATGTTAAACTCTGACAAAACTGAAGTCATTGTGCTGGGCCCCAAACACATTAGAGACTCATTATCCAGCAACATAATTAATCTATTCAATCAAAGCTATTCATGGTCAGTCACCATCTTATCTTGAACAGCTCATAGTACCCTATCGCCCATCCAGAACCTTACGCTCCCAGGATGCAGGGTTATTCGTGATCCCAAGAATTTCCAAAAGTAGAATGGGAGGCAGAGCTTTCAGCTATCAAGCTCCTCTCCTGTGGAACTATCTTCCAGTCTTGGTACGGGAGGCAGACACACTCTCTGATTTTAAGAGTAGGCTTAAAACCTTCCTTTTTGATAAAGCTTATAGTTAAGGCTGGCCTATCTAGCCCTTAGTTATGCTGCTATAGGCTTAGGTTGGTGGGGGAACACTCCATGATTCACTGAGCTTTCTTCTCTCCCCCCTCTGACTCCGACTCCTTCTCTGCTCCTGTAAATGTCCATATCCTTACACTAACTTTACTTCTTACACTCCATGGTTCACTGAGCTTTCTTCTCTCCCCCCTCTGACTCCGACTCCTTCTCTGCTCCTGTAAATGTCCATATCCTTACACTAACTTTACTTCTTCCCCGGAGTCGTTGTGATTTACCATCCTGCAGGTTTTTCTAGGTCGCGGTGGGAGCTGCTGCTGTGGTCCTGCCTGATGCCCCCTGGCCACATTAGGAAAGGTGATCCTGTGACTTGGATCCTAGGCTGGATTTCCAAGTGCAAATCGGGATCCACAGATCACAATGGCTTCTGGATCAATAGACTACACCTGCTTCTGGATCACTACACTTCAGATATCCCTGGATTTACAGATTCCACATACTCTTGGACTCAGCAACACTCAGATCTTGCTACATGGAGTACAATGACTCCTGGACCAACAGAGTCCACCTGCGTCTAGATCACTAGACTTTCCATACATCCGGATTTATAGAAACCACAGACTCTGGGACTCATGGATGTTTTATGCATTCTAAATGAACTGTTGTTATCATGTTTTTGTGTTCTGTACAAGTGACATTTATTGCACGTCTGTCCGTCCTAGGAAGAAGGATCCCACCTCTGTGGTTCTTCCTGAGGTTTCTTATTTTCCCTGTTTAGGGTTTTTTAAGTTTTTCCTCACCCTGTTCGAGGGTCTAAGGGCAGAGGGTGTCACATCTGTACAGTTTGTCAAAGCCCAGTGAGATAATGTGTAAACTGTGATTTCGGGCTATACAAATAAAATTTGATTTGATTTGATTTGAAATTAAATGGCAAGGAGAGAAAGTGCAGAAAGTTGTCTTTGTGACATTGTGGTCCTCAACCCCTTTTTTAACATTTTCTGAGGTCATTTTCCATTTTAAGATAAAAAACAGCATCTCTCCCCGACAATTTGACAAGAGTAAATTTAAAAAAATTTGCAGTGCAACCATAACATTCGCAAACGACGTCTGATAGTCTCAAGAATTTGAAGCATTCTGTACAAAATGTGTGAACTAAAGTTCATCTGCAAAGCTTTTGACACATAAGTGGAGCTCAATTTATCAAATAAAATGCCAAACAGTTCACACACTCTCACTGATGCAGTATATTTAGCAGCCAGGGTCCAGGCTGCTCGCTGTCTCAGCAGGCAGTGCATCGTTCAATTGCCCATGCTTTCCACCAGGCTGCTAATTTTAGCGGTTCCAACAAAGAAATATTATCACTAGCTAAGATGTCCTCGATGCTAGCAGATTATTAACAGAGCAACAGAAGAAATCACTAATATCCGGTATGCATTTCAATTCTCTGCTCTTATGATATCTTTAACCTTTTTGAATTTATGTTCGGTACTGCCACTAAGCTGGCCTCTAAGTTTCTCTCCATTTTAGGATTGTTTGTTTGCACTTAAGGCATGGTGATTGTATGGGGCACATCTGCATGCATCAACATCAACTTGATTTTGGTTACCTTTGACTTCTTAACGCTAAACCCTAAACTATAGGCTACTAGCTGCATCAGCAGACAATCGAACAGAATCTAACCAGGTAACTCACCTCTGCTGCAGGCCCTTTCCCAGTCTTGGGCCCCTGGGCAACTGTCCTGTTGCACCTTACGGTTAATGTGGCCCAGTGCAAAGGCAAGTAAAATATTCTAAAATTGTCTGTTTTTATTCTCGTGCACTTTTTCCTAAACTGGGCAGCCAATTAGAGCGATCTCTCTCATAGCTGAATGCCATGCAGGTTCAACATGTTGAGTTGGCTAAAAAAAAAAAAAAAAAAAATGAGATGAGGAAATACAATGGACACCAAAAAGACTAGGGCAACAGACTCACAAGGACATTCCCAGTGGCTGATCATCAGAACTTAAGTGGTATGTTTAGTCCAGTGATTCCCAGTGTATTTCTGGTGTGTTGATTTTCGTTTTGCCTTTCAGTTTTTGGATCTTTTCATGTTTTGGAGGGGGGATTTTTATCTGTTCCCTTGGATTCTTTGCTGTGACCCTCGTCTGACCACGCCCACTCTAAACCTTGTGTTTTTTGTAAATAATTGTACTTGGGCTACCTCTAGTTTCCTGCATTCGGGTCCAAACCGTTGTCCAAGTGTTGCTGGCACAAAACCTAATACTAGGACAATACAGTACACAGAGGATAGCTGGGACAAGGAGATACAGTTAGACGAAATCAGGGCGGGGTAGAACTATTCAAAATTGAGGGAAAAGAACAAAGGGTGGAAGTGTAAACCAGAAAAAGATACGCAAGGAGAAAAACCTTTAAAATAAGAGTAAAAACAGTAAGCTAGAAATGACAACAGAAGACACAAACAGGAATGAAAAAGTCAAAAATTCAACACCACACATTACACAATAATGGGACAGCAACCCCTACCAAATCTCTTACCTTATCTGTCCTATGCAATGCAGTCCCTAAGCAGACATCAATGGCTGCTTGAAGTGCAAGTGCACACTACTTACCCCTTTGTTGCATGTAGGAAAACTGTGAAGCAGTTCCTCACATACTCCCAAGAAAGTTCATCCCTGGTTTTAAATTCAGCTCTGCGGCTGCAGAGGAACGAGATCATGCAAGTGAGTGCTTCAGTAAGCAGTCGCCCTTCAATGGTGCCCCACTGGGGTGTCAGGGGACATGAGGATCACTGGCAAGGCAGTGCCACTATTAAAAATGATTGATATGTCCCACATTTTCTCCCTGGTGACCAGTCCTTGCAGTCCACCTCTGAGAAAAACCTTGGGTGTTAAGTCTGAAGTCACAAGCCATGAGAGTGGACAGATGTACAAGGACAGCGGGACTGGATTGAAGGCTGATTAGCAACGTGTTGACAAGTTGGCTGTAACTTAAGACCATACAGCCTTAAAGCAGCTGCCGACTAGTGAGATGAGTGGGCAAAGGTTTGCACCTGTGTATGTCTAAAACTGTGCCTGGTTTCTATTGTTGGCTATTTATTTACCGAAATGTGAAAGTGTTATTTTCTAAAGTTCTCTGACTTCCGTTTAGCTACTATAGTGTTTTCCAGATAATTTGGCTTCATCTTGATACAATGAGAGGAAGTGGTCCGTCTTTACGTAAGTCTATGGTTGAACCCAACATACAGTATGATCATCCAAGCACTGTGACACTGTTGAACAGTGATGTATGGACATCCTGAACAAAACCAGAAGACTTTTCTTCATGCCAAGACATCCCTTGACTGATGATTTTTTACAGCCTCCTTTTGTTTGGGCACTGCAGCAATTGTGCTGATGTCATTCTCTTCTATTTCTGAGAACACATAAGCATGTATGAATCACTTGTGTTGGCTGCATGTTAAAAATATTAAGCCTTAATGGCTTTAATTGTGTGCTATTTGGGCAAATAAATGCAACTGGTTTCCCATATTTCTTGTTTAAGCCCTTCAGAAGACTGACACAGCAAGGCTATCTGGCTTTGAGTGCAGTGGAAACTGAGGTTGAGTTTACTTTCTAGAACACAAATTATGCTTTGTGAGTTTTTATGTCTAGCTCTGGTAGATTTCTTTTTCAGTCAGAATTGTTAGATTTGGCTAAAATATGAAGTATGAAGAATACCTAAAGAACCAATCCTTTTGATGTGTGGGGTTGGGCCTAACGTTGTAGAAACTTAACTCACTATTTAGAAGGTGACAAAGCAGGAAGGGATTTAATTAGCACATTCATAGATCCCCAGAACCTATGATGAGGTAAAGGTTTGGAATGATATCAAAGCCATTTTAAGGCCACAAATAGATTTTTTAATAAAAAATTTTCAAATATATACATTTACAAAATAGAGATGAGTTTTTTAGGGTTAAATCAGTGGCTGGAGGAGGATTTTAAATCAATGATCTTGCTGTACAGCCGAGTGAACACATTTGGTTTACAATTGCCTTGTAGTCTGTGTCTCTAAGGACATGTTGCTTTTGTACTAAATCTAATAATCCAGCCCTCCACAATTACTTATTTATAACAACAACAATAAAAAAAAGTTAGCCCTTTTGAGATGGACGGCACCCCAGTGTCTGCTACCAGAAATCCATAAAGATGAATGACTCATTAGTGCTCATTAATTCGAGGACTGAACGTTGGTCCTGGAGGGCAGCCTCTATGATGTTTGAACCCACTCTCCACCGGAGGGGGATCAGTGCGCACAATTTTTTCCACTGATCCATGACCATGTCCAAAACATGTGCCCCCATGTCTTCTTAAACCCCTACGTGTCAGAGCAATAGTGGGCAAATGAAGAACAGTAAGACTATAATGTGTATTGGTAATTTATTTCCCATTGCGTCTCTTGTTCTCGTTACGCATCATGTAAGGCTGCTCTGCTCTGCTCATTCCATGTAGACACTGTCCTCATCCCTCACCTCACAAACGGTGCGTCAATGCCTTCTCTCCCACAGAGGCCTGGATGAAACATACACTGAGGCTGTTGGCATAAAGTGCAAACATCGGTCCATCACAGGTATGCTCGCCAAACAGGAATTCACAGTTATTGAAACCACACAGCCGAGGCCGAGAAAGATTATTGTAGCAGAAGAGGCTCATGTGCAAACACACACAGAGTTGTTACAGTAAAAGAAGACACATGAGCACAGTTATGGATCTGAAGGCTGAACGCTCTATACACCTGTTTAATTACCAAACAAACTTAGAAGGGTAATCAGTCTGATTTTACAGTGACATTGAGGGAGGGCTCTGAAAAATATCGACGGTAAATTTAAATGTCAGACAAACCTTTAATGTCGGTGCAACTAAAATGTCAAGAAAAAGGCGCAGGGACTCTCACGGTCTCTTCCCAGAGCAGTGAACTAAAGAGTTGTCACGTCAATCGATTAGTCGCTCCAACACATATTGCAATTATTTTCTTGATTAATAGTTAGGTCAATACATAATGCAAAAGAGAACATTAGCCGACATAATTGCTGGAGAAAAAAGACAAATATTGCAACACTAATATTCAGGTTAGATAGAAAAGCAGCATCCTCCCGTTTTAGAAACCAAAACAATAGGTTATTTGGCATTTTCGCTTCTAAAGTGGAAATTAGTTTAAAAAGTTAGGTTAAATTGTCCCTCAATTGATGAATCCATCTAATCTGAACATTTTTTAATTAAATTTGCTGTTTTAATTCGTAAAGCGAGGACGCTATTTTTCCACAGTTGTTTGTTTGTTTGTTTGGTTGGTTGGTTGGTTGGTTTTTATAATGATAGCCAAACTTTCCTTGTCACATCACTCTCCAGAATTTAAATTAAAAAACACAGTTTCTCCAATGATAAATTCTGCTGATTGGCCTAACTTCAGAAAGGGCACAAAGGTGAAGCTCAGGTCTCAACTAGAGCAATAGCCAGCATCAACTCACCTAATTCCCCTCTATCCATCAAACACAGGGAACTATTTAAGCTGCTTTGGCCTACCTGCTCTTCGTATTTCTTCTGCAAGCTGTGCTATATGTGTAGTTAATCTGTCTTTGAGTGATTATGCAGAGAGCATGAAGTTAACTTTTGTTTGTGGCAACTGAAAAGTCAATTCAGCATTGCCTGAAAAATGGGACTACATCTACCTTGTAATCGTCTGCTCCTTCAGTCTCAAGGGCTTAGAAATGTACATTTCAACTCCTCCTCAAATATTACAGCACCCACACTGTTCACCCTATTCTAAGAAACCATAAAGACTGATGTTGACATTTTAGATTGATGAAAGCTCTAAGCTGAAAAAAAAAGGCTGTTATAACATTGATGTTTCTCTAATTGATGGTCTTAATGCTTTTGGGAAAAGTAAGGACGGTCTCCATCACAATGACCAGTGCTGAGCATTGCCACAATATCGATGTTCAGCCATTCATACCTGTTTCCTTATCTGTGTTTGAAGCCACGATGACACTTATACTACTCTCAGGTCTGGAGGAATGGTTACATTTTATTGCAAATCTGAACTTTGTAATGTCAGTCCTTGGCATATTCAGTAACTCTATCTCTGTTCCATGTGCATGTGCATGTGTTTGGCCTACTTACTCTTCCTGTTTCTTCTGCAAGCTGCTATAAAACCCCACCCCAGCTCTTAAATTTTTATGCTGATTCTGACTTAAAGGGGCAATATGTAGCCATGACACCCAGTGTTTAAAATAGGTACTGCAGTCCAAATTTAAAACATAAGCAAGAGCTGTCTCCCCTGGCTCCTTCTCTCAAGACTCACACGTCCATTGTCTTTGGAAAATGTCAAGCGACGAGTCTTACGAGTTAATAAACTAATTTTTACGTTACACCACAAGGGGAGTCCAAAGCAGTCATGTGAGAATGCCCTAGAATTTCAACATAGTATGATTCCTTAATGTTAAGTGCTGAATGAAATATTAAGGTCGTTTTATGACTTAAAACAGTAATTATATTAGATATTGCTCATTTAATCAGTGTCATTTCTGGCACATGAGCGACCTTTAACATTGAAATGTGGTTAAAATAATGTCAGTTTATGTTTCAATACTGAAACAACAATCAAACAACATGAATGTAAAAAGGTTAACAAAATCCCCATAAATCGACTGTGACATTTTTAACTGTAACCATCATCTAAAATTATTATAAAATCATTATAAAGCGTTTTATCATATTTTGCTAATAAAAATACTTACTGAAATCAAAGTCGCAATATCAGCATCGATTCGCTTCGCAAAATATTAAACCAAAGCCAGCAGTGAATCAACGTCATCAATGATGTTGATTCAGTTATCAAATAAATATTGGAATGCCAGCTGGGTTCTGTTGTGGGGGATATTTGCAGTCTAGCCTTTTCTTGTAGGCACATGGAAGGGTCTAATTGTAAATTTTTATTTCTAATCTAATAGGCAGATTAAGATGAAATTTGCTGAGTAGATTTATGATTCAATGGTATTTAACTGTGCTAGGAAAGCTGACCTCCCACATGTTTGCACATAACACTGGCACTGCTTTAAATGTTCAAAGTGGGCAGTTCCCTCTCATTCCACGTTTCACATTCCACAAGATATACTTATCCTCTCCTTCCACTTTAGCATTTTTTCTGGTCATCCTCTCAACCTCCTTTTGATCGCTGCTTAAGGGCATAATTTGTCTTCCAGTGCGCACCACTGATTGGGTCCACAGGGAGCGGACAGCAGGAGACAGGTAGAGTGACAGGGCAGAGGGGACGCTGCGACTGAAGGACTGTGTGTGTGTTTGTGTGTCACTCTCTCTCTTTCTTTCATACATTATTTATGAACAGGGCAGTGTGACTGATTGGTTGTAGCCTTCCAATCTAAATCCCCTCTTAGACAGCTACACGGTTTAGAAAGACACCTGAGATATACAAGAGATGTGTGTGCTCAAGCACATCTTTGCTCTGTCTCTGTCTGTGTGTGTTTGTTGCTCTAAGTGCTGCATGGATGCAATTTATTCAAACAACCTCTACAGCTGGAGTGCTCATTTAAGTCCAGAAAGAAGAAGTAAAAGCAACTATTCTAAGCATATTGAGCAATCTTTTATACTTGTTCCACGAACTTTAAAACTGAAGTTAGTATAGGTCCTAAACCCCTCCTTCACCAGCATTTGAGGTAGCTGTTGGGCCAAACTGAAAACTCAAAGTACACCATGAATAACTTTTTTCCAAAGATAGTTTCTGTATATCTTTATGTAGTTGTTTGTAGGGGTGGATTTGAGCATTGAAGTACTCCAGTACTTGTTGGTGACATTGTTATTCAAGTAGCAGTTTCATGTTCATGTACCTCTGCAGTCTTGTTTTTGGCTACAACAGTTGAACTTAATTGGCAGAAGAAGTGAGGCCTTAAATTTTGACCATAACAAAATTTGTGGTGGAAAAGTAATAGAAATTCCTGTTGGATGTTTAACCACAGTGCTAATAATGAAAAAGGTGACAGGAGATATTGCTCCCAGTAAGTATTTGTGAAAGGAGAAGGCTTAGGGTCGGCTTGAGTACAAGCCATGAGAGTGGACAGATGTACAAGGACAGCGGGACTGGATTGAAGGCTGATTAGCAACGTGTTGACAAGTTGGCTGTAACTTAAGACCATACAGCCTTAAAGCAGCTGCCGACTAGTGAGATGAGTGGGCAAAGGTTTGCACCTGTGTATGTCTAAAACTGTGCCTGGTTTCTATTGTTGGCTATTTATTTACCGAAATGTGAAAGTGTTATTTTCTAAAGTTCTCTGACTTCCGTTTAGCTACTATAGTGTTTTCCAGATAATTTGGCTTCATCTTGATACAATGAGAGGAAGTGGTCCGTCTTTACGTAAGTCTATGGTTGAACCCAACATACAGTATGATCATCCAAGCACTGTGACACTGTTGAACAGTCATGTATGGACATCCTGAACAAAACCAGAAGACTTTTCTTCACGTGGTATTATATAAATCCCTATTGTTTTGTTCAGTTGATAGTGTGTCACTTAGTGGTCAATTTTCTGTTTTGGGCAACTGAAAAGTCAAGTCAGCATTGCCTGAAAAATGGCACTACGTGTGCCTTCGTGCAAACATCTGCTCCCTCGGTCTCAAGGGCTTAGACATGCAAATTTCAACTCGTCCAACACCCACCCTGTTCACCCTATTCACAGACACAACGTTTAAATTCTAAGGGACCATAAAGCTTGACTTTGACATTTCAGATCGATGGAAATGATTCCGCTATCAAGCTCTGTTGTAACTGTGCTTAAAAATGTCACTGTCATAACATGGATGAACATAAATGCTTTTGGGAATAGTAAAAGACTGCAGTCTGCATTACAATGAGCGTCACTACAATATTGATGTTCAGTCATTCATTCTCATTTCCTCATCTGCGTTTGAAGCCATGATGACAGTTATTCTACCCTGTGGTCTGGAGGAAATGTTACATTTTGCAATAGCAAATCTAAATTTTGTAATATCATCCATTAGAATTAGCATATTCAGCAACTCACTGTGTGTGTGTGTGTGTGTGTGTGTGTGTGTGTGTGTGTGTGTGTGTGTGTGTTTGTGGAGTGTGTGTGTGTGTGTGTGTGTGTGTGTGTGTGCGTGTTTAAGTGGGAGTTTGTGTGTAAAGGCCAGTTACTGAAAGAGATGGCGTCCCCGTGAAGATGTGCAGCAGGAGTGTCTGCCAGCCCCTGGCACTCTATCAAAGACAACAAGACAGGGGACAGAGGGAGAAAAAGACATGAAAGTGAGACAGGGGGATGGAGACAAGAGAGGGCTTGTGCTGCAAGGCATATGGCCTGTATGAAAGGGACAGATGTTTCTTGCACATAGAGGAAATGTGCACACATATATCCTGTTGCACCTGAGATTGCAGACCTACTTCCCATGGGGTGAACAAACACGTTTGGTGAGGCCGCAACTCATACGACCTTTCTCCAACGACGTTCTATTCTCTTTTTCACCTCACATATCATCA
>KV751316.1:1982171-2001048 GCA_001698575.1 Mola mola | reverse complement strand
CTCCATGTCTTTTTTCTGGTTTCTATGAGGCAGCAGGTGGATCAAGCCTTTTCTCTAAATTTGTCTTGTGATCTCTGATTCATCGGATCACTGTTTGTTCAGCAAGGACTGTGAGTTGCTCCTATAGTAATTTGATTTTATTGTGTGCTTGGGTACCGGTTGAATCCCTGATGTTCCATTTAAGACTATATTAGATTAAGACTATACGTAAAATTTCATCTGTATATTCTCAAAATCACACTCTTATTAGTATTTGATAATAGAACTGAAGCAAGCGGCCGGTCCTACACTGCAAGAGTGTGGCTTTCACAGGTTCTACAAACTGTAGATAAATATCCATAGGTCTCCTTGGTGTGTGAATCAAATTAAGGAATGCAGCATTCTTTCTTTTTATAATATTTTTACCTACAAGTGATAGATATAAAACTTGTGTTTGTCATCACCGCAGACATTATATATTGGCTTCTTTTCTTTTCACAGATTCCACGTTCATCTCCTCCGGCCCTCACGCCTTCATCTGTTTCTGTGTTTTGTCTCCACCCTCTCTGTTAGTGTGGACAGTTGAGCAGGCCGGCAGGTCTCAGGCTGTCTCATGGATTTGCCCTGGTTTTTTTTCTATTATTCTCTTTCCCGGGGATAGTGGCTGTCACTAGTACAGCTATGAATCACATCATACATTGTTTATCTGAGTGTGTGTGTGTTTGTGTGTGTGTGAGGGGTAAGTGAGAGAGAGTTTGATACATAAATGTGGGACTGTTTTGCTTTCGAACTATGACAGGTTGCTACACTATAGCACAATTTATAGTTTGGACATCAAGAGAGAATAATTCAATTCTACAAATTCCAGTTATGGAGAAAATTTGGCTGTGATGCTAGATTTAATTCTTTGTGTCATTTTGTGTTGTTGTGACCATATCCAGGGGGTTGTGCTATTTTAAAAAGCTGCAGTGAGATGGTATGTGACAATGGAAACATGCGTACACATATTCTTTGACTTTGTTTTTGTAATCCAGCTATGATAACTTGACCAAAGATTCCCCACCTCCTCTTCCTGGTTGCTACTGAGCAGACTGGATAGAAAGTTGTAACCTTTATGTCAGTGTTTCACTCATGGTGGCTCCAGTGTACGTCCCTGTCAGGAGATCTTTAAGCCAATATTTAATTAGAGTGTCTTTGTGGAGGTCTTGTAAAATAAATGATTAAATGTTCTTTGTAGTTATTTATTTCTGAGATTCTGTTGTTCTTGAAAATGGTTTAAAAACCAACTGCCGTTTTTAGGATGGATGTTCCCACTAATAGCGAGGGGGCTTGGGTTGATTTTGTTGACCAATCCGATGGTTAGATTTCTGTTTTGCCTCTTTTGCCATCTTTTCTTTTTTTTTTTTATTTAACCCCGCCCCCCCGACAGCTTGAATTGCTTTGTGTTTGGATGTATGGTAGGTCCAAACACAAACGCTCTAATGCCCCCAAAGTTAAATAATCTTAATATACTGAGACTTATTTACATGGTGCCATCTAACATTTAGTCATTCATCTGCTGAGTAATAATCTAATGTAGTGTACCATCTATAAATCTATTACATAATAACAAAGCCTGTGTTTTTTAACAGTTTGGAGCTGCTCTATATGACCAAGGACCAACCTGTGTGTGATGAGCTCCTTCAGTGTAATAGCCACTTGACTGTTCTGATGATTATCAGCACCCTGTTAGGAAAGCTCTGCAGTGCACACGCCATGATTAGCTTTGCATACTGCAGAATGTATGGGCCAGTCGAGTGGTCCCGTTCCATAATCGCACAGTGAATTGTGCAAATTGTCTTCAGCCTAATAGCTTTTACCGACTTGTGGTCTACTGACAGCATGTGAATGTAAACACAGAGCCAGACTGTTATTACAGATTGAACCTTGGAAAGAGATTAGGTGTTTTGACTGATGCGGGTCACATTCCTTGACCTCGCATGTGATGTGTAGCACTGATGCTTTAATCTGCTTTCAGCGCAGCTGATGCTGCTATAACCAGGAGCAGTGGGTCAAGGTCACACGCAGGTTCTAGTCTCGGGCAGAATAACACATCATTTGCCTCCATATTCAAACCTCTACAAACGTTAGTTACAGTAAATGGTTTGTTTGCAAATGTGTTATTTTTGTTCTCAAATATAATAAATAATATAAAAGAACATGAAATCTTTTCTGATCAAAGCCTGCTATAAATATTACATTGATGTGTGTCATGAAGATCTTATGATAACCTGCCAGCTAACAATTAGCAACACAAATATTTATTTGGAGCCGTGTCCCCTTTTAACCCTCCATCTCCACTCTTTAGCTGCCGTAGCTGTGTCTGAACACAACCAATCCAAAACGGGGACTCAAACACCACAAATAGCTTTTAATTTCCAAGAGGAACTGCAGAGTTAGATGATGGTTTTCTGTGGATTCTTCACTATGAACCGCATTATACACAATATTCTCTCATGATTTAAAGAAAAAAAAAAAAAAGATTACTGATTCTTTAAATCTGTTTTATAAAAACCAAAAAAAAAGATTACTGATTCTTTAAATCTGTTTTATAAAAATCTCCAATCCCTAACTGTTTGACTGGGTTTATTTGATGATTTGTATTGATTCATTACCCAGTATTAAAACAAATTGAACAAAACTGGAGAGACTTAGGGTTTATTCCTTATTTTTAATGATTGTTTATTTGGAAAGAAGAAGTGGCCGAGGGTCAGGTATGAGGCACCCGCTGTGTTTTGATGCTAAATCGGTACAACTGGAAATTAATGGGCTGTGCGTACCATTTAAAGCAGGGACGACAGTAGGATATGTAGTGAATAACAGGTCCCTATCCAGGGATATCTCACATGTGAACCTATGCAGGACATTATAGCAACACTCCACACACACATACACACAGATAAATATATACCATTGCAGCATGAGTGTAATTTATTGCCTTTATTTATATCTGTTACTGATATGGAGCAGAGAAGGAGTCAGAGAGAGTAGGAGGCCTGGGGATCAGGGAACGCCGGGAAATGGGGCAAGAGTTAGAGAGCAACGGACGGAGAGGACGAGACGGAGGAGCGAGGAGGTGAAACGTGAGAAATAGACCAAGTCAGAGCAAGACAAACGAGAGAGATCTGCAGGACGCTGGGACAGTTGAGATCTCGCCAAGCGAGACGACATCCTCTGTTGCCATGACAACTGCTTCTACGTGAGTTGCTTGGTCCCATGCTCACTCGCCCACGCAAAGAGGAAGCACACACACACACACACACACACACACACACACAAGCGCTCATAGACACAACTCTTAACCGTGCCTCAAAACTCCCACACTGCCTGGCAACACACCTTTCATCGGCCCACCTCCCTCTTCTCCATCCACCCACACGCCATCCATCCATCTACCTCCCGACACATCAGCATCCACGCTTCTTGGTACTCCAGCTGCCAGCTTTCTGTCCAGTCCATCAGAGTCATTTCTTTCTTTGAGGAAATTCTTTTGAGGTACCAGACAAGATATCCCAGTGTTAAAGTTTTAGGGTTAATGCCAAGTCTTAGCAATGGCGGGCCAAGCATTAGGGTCAGGGTTGGCTATTGGATCACCATCCTCTTGTGGTATCAGCTGAAAAAGAAGAAAAAAAGAAGAAAACTTCCACAATCTTCTGATCCAACACCCTGCTGACTAAAATAAGTTTTAGTCAGCATACAACAGGAAAACATGGATTTGAAATAAAACAAACAAGACGTGACTGAAGACTTTCAACTCTAATGTAAGAGGTTTCACAGAAATATGCCATTTAGGGATTGCAGCCATTTTATACAGAGTACCTCAATGTTCAGGGGCTCAAAAGTATTTGGACAACTGACTGACAAGTCGTTTTAGGGGCGGGTGTGGTCCGTTCCCTTGTTACTGCAAGACAAATGAAGCAGATGAGAGGTCTGGAGGCAATTCCAGATGTTACATTTGGTAGCTGTTGACTAGATCCTTCATCAAAGTAATTGAAACTGTTATATTTACAATTGTTAGTTTGTCCAAATACTTTTGAACACCTGGAAAATGAAGGTACTCTGTAGCTGAATAGCTGTAATTCCTAAATGGCACATGCCATATAAGCCACTTATCATGTCTTGATTGCTTTATTTCAAGGCAAAATGTTAAAAACTTTGTTATATGTGTAGTTTCCAATGGAAAGAAAACATGAGGCGTAGGTGGAGAGCAGAGGGCGGGGGTTGATGTTTCTCTGACTCGCTCTCTGATGTTCTCACAGGGTGGACAGGGTGACTGACTTTACTCTGTTACCAGGGAGACTGTTTGTTTGGTCTGGCAGACTGTTGGGAAATGCTGCTGACAGTGGTCCCACTTCTTCTGCTTAATAAGGAGCCGACTGATTGCTATATGTTACAGGGGGTTTTGGTATGAAAAGCTTTTAACCATAGGGTCAGAGCTAAATGGTGAATCCAACTCTGTTTGTCTGCTGTGATTATTCATCAATTTTCAGTGTTTAAAAGTTAGGGCTGTTGTTGGAACGGCCCCTCTAAGCTTCAGCTTTGTTTCCCTCCAGTTGACTGCCTTCAGGAAAGCTTGCAAACAATGGCCATTTATAGTTTGTTGGTACACCTGTAGAAGGCGTGGCCTACATTTATAAAATGGCTGCTTTAGTAGGTTTGCTCACTCTTTGTTGAATGCACAGCCTGCTGTCCACATTGCCAAGAAACTGCTGTTGCTTTGTTTGTTGGTTTTGATATTTGACACACCGACACATGCCAGACACCACGGATGTGTTTGGTGGAGCTTGTGGGTTTAGGTCTCGCTTCCTCTTATAATCACTGGTAGAACATGTCGTGCTGCCCGGTAGCATTTTGTCCGTCCCTTTACCGTTTGATCATTGCTGTGGAGAGAGATCCTTTGGTCCAAGGGAAGCATTTTTTTTCATATTATCCTCGTAGTAATTACTTCTTCACGGTGCTTGAACAATGTCTCCCCTGGCATCTCTGCTGGAGGTAGCATTAGTGTCCCCTCTCTCAGTTGCAGCCTGTATAGTTGTCTAAGGTGTGCAACAATTGGTTTGCACGCTGCAGCTTGTAAACCAACAGTATGTAACTTTTCTTGGTTGGTTTTGTTGTTGGTTTTTTTTTGTCTTTCCTTTGTTTATATTGTGGCTAACAATGCATGCCTCTGAGAGAAATAGTTCCCACTTCCTGGCTAACCTAGTTCTGCTGTATTTGGGAGATTAGGAGCACTGTTGCCACTGCTGTTTTTGTCCTTGGTTTATTTGTCTGATTTGTTTTGATTACTCTCCATAGAAGTGTCTCGTATTTTGATATTGAGTGTTTTTTTTCCTTAAGTAATCTTATGGGCAACTTGCTGCAAGGGGCATTGTTTTAATTATTTTTCTTTGACCAACTGTTTGTGGGTATGCAAGGGTTTTACATTGCTGGGGACGTTTTTTTGCTGTATTTGTATCGTGTGAAAAATATATTGTAAGTTTTGCCCTTTTTCAGGGAACCCAGTCCCAGGTGTTGGGTAGCTACGGACCAGCAGGGGGTTGGCTGCTTGGTGGAGGTTCCATTTTTGTCGCACCTTCTTATTGCATGTTACTCTGTGCTTTTCTAGCCCATTTGTACTATTTTGGTATGGAATTGTGAGTGTACATAACAATTTAGGTTTGCCATGGTTGCTAACCTGTGTGTGTCATCTGTCCTTGCAGTGTGAGTGTGAGTTACTGTATGTACGTGTCTGTGTTTGGACAATATAGTCCTCCCTTCACTCCTCAGTTTCCTGTGGACGCCCCTGGGTCTCTCCCCTGGATTCATAAGCTCATCACTTTATTTTTGGCATTAAAAGGTGCAAGTGGGTATAATGTTTGACTAGCCCCAAGAAACTTTAATACATTTTGTGCCAAACTGAAACCTCATGTATCTGCTGCATCTTTTAAGTTGGGATTGAAACATTGTTAACATGATTGTTGGTCAGTCAACCATTTAAAGTCTATGTGGTCTCCTTCATTAGGCCATACAAAACTGCCCATCTGTGGATTGATTGATAAAAATTAAAACTAAAATTATCAGATAAAACAATGATGTCTGCTTTCTTTTTTTCAACTCAACTCCTTCCCTCCAAACTTCTTTTTCCATAGGAAACGCAGGATACAAAAAAGTGTTAGTCTTACATTTTAACCGTGCAGAGCTTGTTTTTGATCTCCAGTAATCATAGTTTAGCACGGACGTCTGTTGTATAATCAATAAAATGGTACAGTGATTGACGGGATTCTGTCAGTACGCATCATTTTTGCAACGCTACGTTGCTGCACAATACTGCTGCTTGATAGCACTGTGAGGCACCACAGAGAAAACTGGAGTGGTTACGCTGAATCTGCAAGAGTATACACTAATGCACAACACACTGACACAACAGCAGAATTTAGCAGGCTTTTAATAGCATTGAACACACACTGGACAAGGTCACATTAGCATGGATATTCTATGCACATGCTCTTCTGTACGTAATAACTGTAGGAGAGACAGCTGGCACATCAGGGAAGGGCATTGCTGACCAATATTCCACAAAGCCCTTTTCCCTGCCAATGTAACGAGAGCCAGGACCTATTCTCTTCACACACACACACACACACACGCACGCAAGGAGTAGCCAGTAAACAGTCGTCCCAGGGACACATACAATGCAGCAGCTATAAACATCCTGAGCAGAGAGACGTGTTTTAAAGTACTGTATGTCTGGTACATCTATACAGCATAAATAATGCTGTCATCGCTCACCTTCTTTCACCACAACAGAAAGAGAGTTAACCAGACAGATTGCCTGTCACTGTATGATAATGTGACACAAATACAACCCCACTTTAGTTTTAATTAGTGGTCTTAACATTTAAACACTATGAGCACCAAAAATAAATAAATAAATAAAACAAGTTATCAAGTCAATTAATCCTTTTCCTGGCTTTTGTTTTTGTACTGGGTTCTCCCATTGTAGTCTCAAGCGAAGTGTCAATTTTTCACTGTGATCAGCCACGTTTTTAGCATCCTACACCTCAGTTGTTGTGTCACAGCTGCTGTCCTGATCCGGCAGCAACGCAGATCTGCCCATGTTGCTCATTCATACTGAAAACTGACAGCAGCTGCAGCTTGTAACTGACACAATCATGTAGCATGTGACATACAAAACATCTGTCAGTGGTAGCCGGAAGAGCTTACTGCACTGAACTTTAAGACCATACATGCACATAGACAAAACATCTAAACCAATCAGTGCAAACACTCAGAACACAGCTAAACAGAGAAACACTGCATTGATTGTTTGTTCCACTTTTCAACTCTGTATGTGTGAAATTTAAAGAAAAAAAACTGCAAGTAGCCTTAAAAAATATTACAGGAGTGTTAAAATCTATAAAAATCAAAAATTGATGGAATAACAGACAGAGACAAGCGTTGCTGCTGATGAACAGGGTTGCAGCCCACTACACCCAATACCGCGAGTAATTTTAATATCATGATACCCTGTGTTTTGTTGGTTTTTTTGTGGTATCATTTAAACTGTCAGGCTTACAGCCAGAATCCAAAGATAAACAACAGAAGTCTGCCACCTGCTGATATCTGACTCATGCAATTTCAATATTAAAATAAAGAAGCACAACAATGGTAAGAAGGGTGTGCGGCATGTCCATCGCTCTTTAGTAATTCGCACAATCATCCATATCTGCTGTCATCTGTGTTTTTCGGTTGGGTGGGTTTTGAGAGTTTGCAGCACACTTGCTTGATGTTTTTGTATTTTTTTTTTTGCAATTTGCTAGTGTTTTATTGCAGCGCGCTGAGCTGTCTTGGCTAAATTGGTGTCATACTATGCACTGTATTTGAATTAATGATACTTTAAATCAAACATCTTGACCCTTTCTGTTAGTTTATGTTTCTGAAATGAATGCACATACCCCACAGCAAGATACATCACACACATGTCATAATTCTACTGGAATCAGTTTTGGATTGGAAACAAATGACCCAGAAAACTAAGAAAATAACTTATTTTATTTTCATGCAATCTTCTCCTTTTGCCCATCGTGGATGGCTTGGACTGAAAGGCAGAGAAAACTCTGAATTCTGATCTAGATTTTAGATCTGTGAGCGATCTGAAGCTCCATTTCTACCTGACCTCCTGGTTGGTAGGGTGTGAGGAGCATTTGTGTTCTTCATAGTCAAACATCATTGATAAGTGCAACTAGCTAATATTATCTATTAGTAATTTATAGAAGAAAAGTCTATTTCAATTTCAATTAGGCTATTGTGGCTTACCCAGATATAACCTTTCAAGAGACAGATTTCACATCGGCTGGTGTGAAATATCTTGTTATGCAACTACGACACCATAACTTTTCAGATCTCTATAAACAAGTTGCAGGCTGATTCAAACATGATTTCTTACAACAACAGCAATAATTCTCACGACTTCCACAGCTGGGACACCTGCAATGATTTAACTATCACAGTAAAATAATATAAAGAAAAAATTTTAGGTGTCTAAGAGATTTTTCTTTATTATAAAGTCATTAATACAATGACTTCATTTAAATATATTATTTTAGAAAACTATTTAAGCCATTCAAATTTACAAGGCAAAATATGTTCATCTAGTTTTAACCTTGTTATCAATTCAAAATGTATAGGCATTTTGTTGTGTCTATTGATTGATTGATTTAGTGAGTCTTGCTGTTTTCTAATGTCATACAAAGTGGCTTGTTGTCTTGGTATACATTGGTCTATTTCAGGCCTAAAGTTAAGGGTGAAATCTAAAGGATGGGACAACCTTATCTTTCAAACTCTGATGCCAGTCCACATACCATGTAAATAACATGCAGGGATTACTTTGTAATTGCTTTGTATTTTTCACTTTTGCGAGTGCAGCACATGTCCAGGTCAACAGTAAACAAGCGCCCAAAAAATTAACCATACATACTGATGTGAAATGGGATTAACCTAAAATTAATTTAAGTTGTCTTCCATTTATAGTTTAGCAGCATCACATCGACTCTATTTGCCCTGAATGGAACACAGCCTTCATTAGTGTCATGAGGATCACCTGTGTTTTGCCAACATAGCTGCTGTGAAAAGAATCATTCTGGTGGTGACGTAAATGTCACTGGTAATCTGACCTTTTATCTCTCCGGCTGTGTGGATGAAGCACCACATGTAGGACTAAAGCTGGGTATCCCTGACTTTAGACAGGACTTTGTTCAGGCTAAACGACGGTATTGTCTCAGACAACATCAGTCATCAATGGTTGTGGGCAGCTGCGGTGGCAAGTGGGCACAATCTGTAAACAAAATCTGTAAGTGGGGGATGTGGGGGTACCAGACGTGAATCAGAAAGTGTGTGGGGAGAACAGACTCCTCACATCATGAGTTGAAATGTATCAAACATGGTTGATTTTCCCCAGCTGACTCTGGACACAGTCGTGTAGTGTATCTGCTGGGACTGTGATAGTGAATTCACAGCTTTAGGGGACGATGCCAAGTTTTCAAACCAGGCAACAATCCAACCGCTCCCTGAGTTTCCTGCGAGGAGTTGGTCAAACTAGTGTTAGCTGTTTGCGTACATTCCAATATGTCACTTGAGCTGTGTGAACTCTAACATGGGCTGTGGGGAAAAGTATGCACCAGCAATCCACTGAACCCTGCAGGGGTTTTTCAATCTGCTATTGCGGTAACAGATTATGTTATTTTTCTTCGTTTCCTTTCATACAGCATTTTGTTTTGAAGCTTGTTTTAGAATCACCAGAATGGTGTGAAGAACTAAGATCTAAGGGCTGTTATGTCTCTGAAATGTTCAAAAAGGTGGTAATCGAATGATGTTTCTTTGGTCTGAAAGTAGTATTACAAAACAACACTGCTTAGTGATCTTTAGCTGCAAATTAGTGATATGAAGTTTGGAGGTTGCAAAAGAAAATCAACCTTTGTCGCTGAAGCAAAAAAAAAAATACCAAATTGAACTCCATCTAGAGGAGCATTTCAACTCAATTTTCAAACCTAAACCTTGTCTGCGTAAAATGTTATAATATGTATGTCACACGACCATTCACTATTCATTTATTCATTCCAGGATTTGTTGGATTGTTTTGAAGGTAATACAACAGAGGAACAACAATCTGACATGATGACTTGTATTTTTTTTTTTTGTATTTGTATTTCATCCAGTTTTATTCTATAATAATCCACCACATCTAGGAGGTAAATATTCTGCCCTTTTTTATGCTATTAAAATTAAGTCATCTATCTTCAGATTTGGCAATTTCTATTTTCTTTGTGATAGTCTGAAATGTAAAATGGTGTTTTGTATGCTGAGGAACAGCTGGAGTACCTGAAATTAAAACAATTTTTTCATACTTTAAGCATATTTTTTCGGACAATACATTCTTAGGCTAAGGTTTTGAACACAATGATTCTGCTTGGAGTGAAGTACCGCAGTGTGGCATGAGTAATTTTCCTTCAGAAGAGGATGTGAGTGTTTATTTGCTCACTGCGGTCGACATCACATCCTACACAGCTGAGTCAAATAGTATCTGCTGAATGTGTGAACACATCGTCAAGTGTAATCAATAGTACATTTGTTTGCATGTGTGTGTGTAGAGATGGGAGATGTCCCAAGCGCTTGTGAATGATGACTCATCCGGAGTGGGACTTTGATATTCCACATGGCACTCCATTTAAAACTCACTGAGGCTCCTGTTGTTGTGAGGTCTCACAAACACATGCACACATGGAGACGAATGCTCACACTTATCGATCAAAGATGGAGGTGCAGCTACCATTTTCATTCATCCCCTGGTCTCCCTGGCTCCTGCTATCGATTCCATTTTACTGTGTGCTTAATTCACAGCCTCCACTTCCAACACCTTTCGCAATGTTCATCGACCATGCAGCACCACAGCTGACTGAGCTCAGTGTGGCTCACTGTGGCTGCTTCTTTGCTGTGATCATAACGTTTTACTGTTTTGCATTCCTCACCGCTGAGAAATGGATATCCTTCATCTTCAAAGGGGTAATTTTTCGTTTTGAGAACCGAGAGCTAATGTGAGGGAAAAAAAGAGAGAGACATTAAGTCACCCTGAAATCACGTGCAGCTTATTTGCTCCTTATCCTCTATGACTGAGAAGTCTTGTGATTACGGTTCCTTGTTATTGCTCCTCTCTCTCTCTTTCCGTGTCTCTCTTCTCTTGTTCCGTCTGTCCCTGTTACGTGAGGAAAGAATCAAGAGGAACTGCGAGGAAGGTGCCTAAGAGAAGCGAAACTATCCCTCTCTTGACAGCTTGTTGCCTTAGAGACCAACAGAGACTGAGAGACAAATCCCTGAAATCATCTGATCATCTGGGTTTCAGTGTGTGTTTGTACAGGGAAGAAGGACACCTTCTGGCACACAGCGGAGGAAAATTCCTGCACATTCATAACCTCCTTCTTGTCACCTCTGCTCTGCATATTCTCTCAAAATTTTTGCATCAGTGCTGGAAATCAGATCCAATTCTTACAAATTAGAGAGTAACACTGCATTTCTTAAGCACTTGCCCCTGCTTCTTAAGCAAAATGTGGCAGACGCTGATAAAAATTTAAATTTTGTGTCTTTGTTGTGCTGGGGTGAACCCTTCTCAAAAATCCAAAACTAAATTAGTTATTAAAAACCCACAATTTGAAGTGATGTAACATCAAAATGTGGCTGTTTATCTAAATCTTTTGTATGAAAGTAATGGCAAATGTTAGAGAAAACTATTCTAAATGGTATCGCTATAACATGATATTGTACTGTGATGTGGATATTTTTCTTGCTGCTGTGGTCATGACAAAAACAAGCAAGGGCACATGTGAAATCACGGTTATTCACAACACTTGACATAAGTGTTAATGAGTTGAGTCTGGATTTGATGTTTGAAAAGTTCACTATACATCAGAGCTTTGCATTGTTTATTCCAAGTATCCACATCAACACAACTTAAAACCTAATGGACCACAAAAGGTATCACATTCACACCTGGATTTCCCAATTTATTGAAATTTATTGAACTCTATAGGAAATCTTCCTTGGAAGGGGTGAAATACTGCCCCCTGCAGTATATAGCTGGTAATTACAAGTGGATCTTTTAAATCTGTGACAAAAAGTATAGAGACAAAACTAATATATATGGCATAATCCGGGTTTTGTGTGCATTTTGCCACAGAAAATCTGAGTTATTCACTGCTGTTTATGTTCACAAATGTAACTAATGTAAAATAATGTGGCAGTGTAGTTAACCTAAGGGAAACTGTTCCTCACTCTGAAAGCCAGCGCTCAACAGGGAGCTAATAGTGGTCCGAGAGAAATTATCACTAGTAACTCCAAAAATGTGTCCTATCATCTCCAGCAGACTAGACTGTGAACGAGAAAAGCCCCACAGATGTATGTACTGTAGGTAAAGATAGTCTAGTGCTGGCCAGCTGTAGTCAGTGGCTGTACACTGAGGAAAGGCACGAAACAAACAAGAACTTTAATACTGTAATCTGAATTTGACCTCTGTGAAATAGGATTTTTTAGCATATTAAGTGTAACACATACAGTGGGAAACAAGCTGAACAATATAATGCTCTTTTAGAGTAATGTTTGTGCACAAGCTTAAAATGTTTTTAAGAGGTACATCGTCAGATTTTGCGCTTCATTACCAGAGGATGTTTGTAGTGCATGTATTTTCTTAGACTTTGAGTAAATATCTGAATTTTTGATCATATTGATGAATTTATGCTATATAACAAACCACCACTTCTAAAAAATAATCCACTATTTATTTGTCATTCATATCAAGCAATAAAGATGCAACTTTGAACACAAATCAGAGAAGATTTGGTTCACAACAAGGCTGAAAGCAGTCGGCCTGTTTGTGGCATTTCGTTAGTGATATAACCTGGGACATAACAAGGACATGTCAATCAAGAATATACACTTTGTTTTTATTGCACCACAGAATCCTGTAAATGAGTTTCTCCTCTGGAGATCTACCTAAATTTCTGTTGTTAGACCATTAAGGAGGTGGAGACCTGCCTTCTTAAAAAGTGAACTGACTCTACAAACATCTTCTTCCTCTTTAGGCTTTACCTAGGTTTTTCTAGGATTCACCACAGCCAATCATTGTCCTCCATCTCTCCCTGTCCTCTGCATCTTCTTCTGTCACACCAACTATCTGCATGACCTCTCTCACCACATCCATGAATCTCCTCTTTGGTCTTCCTCTTTGCCTCCTGGTTGGTAACTCCATCTGAGCATCCTTCGACCAATGTATTCACTATCCCACCTCTGCACATGTCCGAACCATCTCAATCTGGCCTTTTTAACTTTGTCGCCAAAACGTCCTACCATTGCTGTCCCTCTGATGTGCTCGTTCCTAATCCTGTCCATCCTCGTCACTCCAAAAGAGAATCTCAAAATCTTTAACCCTGCCACCTCCAACTCTGCCTCCTGTCTTTTGGTAAGTGCCACCGTCTCCAAACCAAACAACATTGCTGGTCTCATTACCCTCTTGTCCACCTTTCCTTTCACTTTTGCTGCTACTTGAGGTCATGTACCTTTTTTTTACCTCTTTTTCAGCTTCCACCACTTGATCCTCCGCTTTGCCTTGAGTCATGCTACACACCACCATCCAATTATGTCTGGCTACAGTCTCTCCTCTCACTATCTTGCAGTCTCACAACTGAGTCTCCCAACATAAACATGTCTATTTTATGTTGGAACACTATAAAAGCTAAACTGGTGCTTAAGTGTTGAAATGTAATGATACATGAATATTTACATCCTCGACACTTTCGTTTGTTAGTTTAATAGAGCTTGTGACCACTTAATTCGAGGCATTCCTCCACCCACTTCAATATCAACTCAGGTCTCATATGTGAGTGCAGAAAAAAAACCCAACACAGGCATAGGTAAGTAAAGCTATGGTTTATTCATATTTGTGTGTATAATGTCAATGTGTATATAATTTATCCCATAATTACAAATAGTACAAACATTTCACAGTGGAATACAAATTTAATATAATACCATTGAACTGCAAGAAGTAAACATGCCTTTTTAGTGTCCATCAGGCCAGACTGATGGGTCAAAAAGTCAAAAATGCTGTGGGGAGGGGAGAGGAGGGAAAGGAGAACGCAGAATAAGCAAGAGAACGAAAAGAGGAATGAGGGAGGAAACCAAGAGGAGGAGAAAGAAGGCAGTTTAAAAATAAAGACCACCTCCGTGGACCTTTAGCACAGACACACTGTGATTTGCTGCAATTTTATTGTTCATTAACTGTGTCTCCATGGTAACTGAATTGGCGGCATGGAGGCTGGAAGTCACAAATGGGGTGACCTTGCCTTTGACAAGCGCATACAACTGCATCCAGCTCTCTTTCTTTCTCTTTGTTTCAGTCCATCCATTTCTGGAGCCGGATGTCATCACCACCAATCCCCAACACACACACACACTGAGCTGGCACCCACACATGCTCCTTAAAAACCAGCCAAGGTGGTTCCCGCGCTGCCTCCTGCTTACAGACGAACTGGATTTGACGTTGTAGGAGACACAGAAGGACATCCAGCAGGCGCGAGCCGTTACTGGGACTTGAAGCAGGAGCCGCATGTCCCGCCTTTGTCCTTGTCTAACTGGGGGGAGATGGTGTCTGGGACTTCTGATTGGAGGACGTCATTCTCGCTGGCAATGATGTGCTTCACCAGGCAATTAGCTGCTTCGTCGATGTTGATGTTTTCCTAAAAAAAGAGGTGTGAAAGAGTTTGGAATGAAGAAGAGAAAGAAATATAAATAAGAAATAACTCGATTAATGCCAACATTTTTCTGCACTACTCGGTTGTTTCTTCCAAAACTGAGTATATGGACCATACACCAGCAAGCAGCTATGATGACAAAAAGTGATCTCTGTCACTTGTCCTGGAGCAGCAGCAGCCAAGTAAAAACATTAATATGTTCATTCAATGTAATGAATACGGGACAGAGTGCAGAGTTTCAGAAGGTTTGAATTGATGTGATATATCACTGCAATATTGTGGAAAATCATTCAGCTCAAAAGGAAACTATATACCTTTAGTACAAATGACATTTCATCGGGGCATGAAGGTGGCATTCATCGTTTAATATTCATGGTATAGTGTACTTTATATTTATGGCTACAAATGAAATCACTCTCATTGTGCACTTGCAGTTGGAAAAACGTTTTCTGGTTTTAATGAGAACGAACTAAGAGCTGCATGGGGCTTTAACGCAGTCGCTAGAGTAGATTTCTTCACATACCAATATTGTTATTCAGAACTGTCCCATGACTTCTTGTGTTGCTTTTAAATTAAGCCTTTACATTCCACTACTTGTTTACTGCTTTCTCAAATCTACAATTTATCGCTTTTGAGCTTATTTTATTTTGGTAACTGCTATTTTCATTGCTGGTTTGTGTCTTTGATATATAGAACGGTATCTACAATAAATAACATTTCGTGCCATTTTGGGCCAAATTAGCCTACGAATAAGAAAATAGTTTTCTGTATATGTCCCGAACATTTTAAAAGGACTGCAGGAACATTTTGGAAACTTTTACTATTGATAAAATTACAGCCAAAGGCATAAAATGTGTAGGAAGAAAGAGTAGAATCAAATTTAAACTGATTTTTTTTAAATATATTTTATACACAGAGAACAGACCTGCGTTGTGTTTATCTACAAAGCACTTCTTGGCAAACGACCTGAGTGTCATGTCTTCTTAACAATGCCATTAGTGAGATTAGCAATAAAATACTCTGTGCCTCACTAATGGATCTACAATCTACAGAACTTTAAAACTAGATAAACTGATCTTGTTTAGCCAATTCACATCTCTTTTATAGACACTGAGCAGTGGTTTTAATGTATATGTATCTAAAGTTACTATAATTTAGTGTAATTTTTATATTTATATTATAACTTTTACATGTGTTGTTTTTTATTGATCAGGGCATCGCCGCAAAAGAGAGAAAGTGTGTGTGTGCGTGTGTGTGTGTGTGTCTGTGTGTGCGTGCATATGTGCACATCTCGGTCCAGTTCCCCCCCTCGTCATCCAGCTGTGAGATTCCTGCTCCACATTAGCCACTGTAATCAGGGCCCGTGCTGGCATCTCAGTGTATTAGTGTACAGGCGGGGAAATCTCACAATCCAAACTCACTCACACATTCTTTCCCTCCACTCTGCAGTGCATCTACAGTTACACAATACTTCAGTTTGTTAGAGTTTCTCCTGGAGTTTCGTACTTGTGTTTCATATTTTCATACTTTCTACCTCCTGTGTTCTCTGTGTTTGCTTGGTGTTCAATCTAAACTGTAGAGGTTCTGAGGGGTTTTAAAGGAATTTACATACTGTACATAATACATTGTAACATAAAATGTATGTTTGAAAATCTGAAAGAATTCAGGATGCCTCAAATGCATCAAGATAGGCATTCTCGTCATTTAATTGTATGGCTGTATCTGCATTAGACGAGCTGCCTGTTACCAGTCTTTACGCAAAGATGTATTTAACATGCTGATATGAGAGTGGTATTAATCATCTCAATTCTGGGCAATAAACCAATAGATGTTTTTTTCCCAAATTGTCCAATTATTTTTATATATCTGTTCCTCAAAATCCTGTGTCCTAAATCACTCCCTGTGTGTTTCCTTATGTAGAGCACTGTATAGTGGTAGCTCACTGGCATAATGAAAAACACTCTCAGGGCGCACTGATACTAGGCCATCCGTACCCAAACACGTTTGACTCACAAAGTCCGGACTGTTTAATGTGAGCGCTCAGTGCATCCCTGGCACGGTTGGGAAAGGCACGGGTATGCAATGCAAGCAGAAAAAATATAACTGAATACCTCCCTCGTCTCATGGGGCTTTTGAAAAACTGTATCTATTATGCGATTGGGCGAGAACATGGGCGTGATGTATCAGGACAAAAAGACTCCAAATAAGTCACTGCGTCTGTAAAGCTGTAGTCATGTTCTCTCAGTGTGATGATGTAATTACAGGTAGTAATCGTGTTCAGGCGGGGAGGGGGGGGGGCAACCGGGCCAAGTGTGAGTGCATCCTCAGACACTACTCCTCCATTAATAACACCCTCGCTGTTGCTTGGAGTCTGGACCTTTAATAATGCTCTGATAAATACAGGTTGGATCATGGATATATATTATACTTGGTGTGTCTTCCCAAATTAATACACAAAAAGTACTCTTATACTATACTTGTAGTTTGGGATGTTGGCCAATTTTCTCTCCTCTTGCATGGCCACCATTTTTCCTTTTGTGCAATGCATGATGGTCTATAATGCTGGGTTACTGACTGCTGGTTGTACACTACTTTTTACAATCCATTGTGGAATACTTTGAGTACACTATATAGGGTTTAATATTTCACACTATACATTCAGACAGCACTAAAAAAATGACTTTATATAGTACGCCAAATAGGCAGTAGGAAGGGATTCAGCTCTGCAAAGAAGCTACAGAGCTCGTTGACTAAGGCTTTCCAAGAGGGTCTGTTAAACTGAGCACTTTTAAAGAATTTCCTTATTTATATCTGAATGCTGCTGTGGTGGCATCTCCACAGGGTAATCAGGTTCTGGGTCTGACAGGCAGTCAGCTGCTTCTTAAGGACGTTTGATCAAGAATGTCATGCCTGCTAACACCAGGGGCCTAAACCCCAGAGCTCCAGATCAGGCCTACTTTGTATTCACAGCACCATCCACTGGTGCTGGCTACTGTGTGTTCCTTCTCTGTAGTTTGTGTGTGTGTCCCATCGCTCTCACCTTAGCAGATGTCTCGTACCATCCCACGAAGCCGTTCTCCTGACAGAACTGCTCCATCTTTATTCCATTATTTATCAGAACATCCCTGCCTTGGTCACATTTGTTAGCCAAAAGCACGGCGGCTATATGTTTTCCGTTGGCAAGTGTCAGTTTGGAATCCAAGTCCTCCTTCCATTTGGTGACGGCCTCAAAGGAGGCAGGCCTTGTGACATCAAAGACAATGAAGGCGCCCATCGCTTCGCGGTAGTACACGCGGGTCATGTTGCCAAACCTCTCCTGACCTAAAGGGCACAACCAAGACAAGGACACAGATGCAAACATGTAGAGAAATGAATAACCGTTTGGTCACGGGGCTGAAAAGACATGCTTCATCCACGCAAGCATTCCTAACCTCTTCACACACACAAACACACACAATTACATGCCTGTTTCTAGAGCTAAAAAATGCAGCGAAAGATGAAGTGTAAACACAGACAGAGGCAAGCTTGGGAAAAGGAGAGAGGTTGGGGGCTTTGGTGTGTGCACCTGGCTGTGAACTTTAAGAAATTCCTGAGGGTAAAATTAATTTGATAAGCTGCTGGAATGTTGTGACGGCACTGATTTTCCCACCCATAGTTTCTGTTGGAGCACCATCAGTACCACCCTCACAGATTCTCACACTGAAAATTTAAAAAAAACAGCCTGCATCGCAGTGAAGAAGGAGATTGTCTGTCTCACGGTTGGATCAGCTGCAGAAAGCTGTAAGGCCGTCCTCTCCAAGGACGATAGTATAAGAATGCTTTTTTTAAATCATACTATAGCAGTACTCTATATTGAAATGTTTCCAGCATCTGTTTCTTTTCCCCTTGGTACTCTTTTATGATTTTTAAATCCCTGCTAAAACACTGGTTAAGCATATTTCCATAACGATAAAAGATCCTGTTTAAATAAGCACTAATTTAGATCAACGTAATTCTCTAAGGTAATATTCATTCTGCCAAGGAGGTTATGATTTCATCCCGTCTATCGGTTCGTTTTTTTGAGTGAAACTTGTTAAGAGGATTGA
>KV751316.1:1955147-1978433 GCA_001698575.1 Mola mola | reverse complement strand
GTATAAAAAGCATTTAACATTTAATCATTATATTATGATTGAAGGCCTTTTGGTTGCTCTGGCTGTTATTCCCTCTCATCTTATTACCATAGTAAAGCACTTTGTAACCATGATTTTAAATACTTTTTTATACCTATTTTCTTTCTGATATGTACGTTGTGAAAACAAAGTCATTGATGCAACTTTAAAAGGTTGCTAAACAGGCTGCCTTAGAACTGCACGTTCACTGTGCTTGAAAAGATGAGTTAAATTTCAACCATTCAAGTTACCTCCACGTCTTTATTGATTCAGTGGGCTAAAATTGTTTAAGTAATCCAGACAGCAGCTTTTGTCATGTGAAAACAGTGTAGTGCCGCAGAAGTTTTGCACTCAATGGAAATGCTGAGGACAAGCACTTCACTTTCTTTGGCTTTGACCAAAACAGAAATCCCACCAAAACTAAACAAAGATCTCATCTAAAGAGGAGATTCCCATGTAGTCAGTTATTTTGCCTCGCCATCTCAGGGTTTTTTTTCTTTTCATCTCAAGTTTTGAGAGATTTCAAACTAGGAACTCAAGAACACTGATTTTAAAGTGATTTCCCCCCCTTACACACAAACAAAACACAACCATTTTAAAAGGCTTTTATTTTGTAAAATTTAAAAAAATAAAAAAAACTGTGCAAATCATCATCACAGTGGCAGCATTTGCTTAGACAGTACAAAAAAACATGAAGAACAATCAGTTACACCCTTTTGATTGCTTAAAAATCCCTTTAAAAATGCCCCACAGGAAACTGTTATGGTTTTAATTTGATGCAAGGACTGTAGATACTGCAGCTATCTGTTGCACTTTCCTGAGACAAAGAATCAGATAGCAGATAAAAAGATTAAGCTTCAATTCACGCAAGCATTCTTCCCTTTCTGAGCTCAACAGCTTCTACAGTTTGGGTATGGGGTTGGCGGAGACTGCGATGCTCTCAATGGCACACTCATCACTTCCCCGGCGAATTCGGAAGTAGCCGTCCTCGCCCCAGCCAGTGCCCCAGCTGTTCTTCACAATCCAGTACTTCTGTCCCGTCACGTGGCAGCGGCCGTACCCCACCAACAGCACAGCGTGGTTGGTCAGCTCAAAGGGATTAAAGGGGTCAGCGAGGCCTGTGTGGTGGTAGATGCCATTCTTGTAGACCATGAAGTCAGGGTACACCTGTGGAGGGACAGGGACATTTTTTACTATTAATGTTTCACTCTCTGAGTTGGCTTCTATTTACAGATAATTTGACAAGAGTTTAAAATAAGTAAAGTGAAATTAAGAGAGTAAAAACCCCTATTGTCTAAAAAAAAAAAAAAAAAATCCTGCTGTAAGTCAAGAAATAGTCATAAGGAAATAGCTGATGTACCTCAAAGGCCACTCCCATGGGTCCATTCTTGACCAGTTCCAACATCATGGCAGTCTCACTGCAGCCACCATAAAATCCACCAACATAGTTGTATTCTGCCGCGTAAACACGCCTGCAGTCTTGGGGAACGCCACAAGGCGTGTCCTTCCCGACATAGGGAAAGCACGACTCGTCCACAATGCCAAAGTCCTGAACATACTTCCCAATCAGGTAAGGGAACCCACCATCACAACCTTAACAGAGAGAGGGGAATGTTAAAAAACAATTCTTCTAAAAGGTATAAAAATTCATGTCTATGTGCTTATGAAGTTGTCCTGACTCTCCTTGAGTGAAATCTATTATGTGTTCCAAGCTGGAAAAATAAAATGACGCTTGTCCAGGACCTTTCTTAATAATTGAAAACGCACTAATCACGGTATTTATGAAATGCTTGTGACAGTAAGGACAGACTTGATCTACTTGTTCTGATTACCACACTTTTCCATGATTATTGTGCACATAATGCAAAATTCTATTAGGTACATTTTCTGACTGCTGCCAATATCCCATCTTGCAATATCCTGAATCAATTTGTAAAACAAGTTGATATGTTCAGGGGAAGGATGGCTGTTAGAGTTGAGTGCTGTTTACCTTGAGAGTATTCAGAGCAGGACACCACTTGTTGCGGGCTGAGGATGGGAGTCTGGCTGTTGTTGGTGAGGATCCGAAGACGAGCTTCCAGCATGCCCATGGTGGCAAAAGAGTAGCAGCTGCCACAGGATGCTAAAACAGATCAGCAGAGGTTTAAACTCAACTTAAATAATGGAATTGTTGTTTCACAGCAATAGAGTAACTTGCTCAGGTTTGAGATGTTTGGTTTATGTTGACTCTACATGTCAACTCTGATCAGTTCTAAAACTTCCATTAGATGGCGTATTATGATGAGGTATTCCATTCTGTGCTAATATACAAGTGAAAAAAGTTGGAAACACCTTTCAATATAATATGGGGTAGAGCAATGATTGTCAAAGTGTGGGCCACGAGAGTTCATTTACAATAAGTACGTAAAAAAGCTTTCAGTTTTCAAGTGTAATTGACTCCGAAATCACTCCAAAATATGTACAGCTACATATTTATCACATTTATTCAAAACAGTTAAAGCCGCGTGATTAAATTTTGTGGTACTCTTCTCTAATCTGACCACATGCAGCCGGTCATGTCTTAAAGTTACCTTCCCATTGGTGGGTGTGCCGCCAACTGATCTTAACTTAAACCACCGATAAGTGTTTCCTAACCAGGGTCGAACAGGGCTCTATTGCACTATTGCAAATAATTTCTTGCCAGCGTTGAATAAATGTGAATGTTTATGATGGTATATGAGATTGAGCGATGTTATTCACCTTTAAACTCCTCAAATATTCCCACAAACACCCCAACTATGATGGACCTTAATAGCAGCGTCATGATTTTTTTATGCATTTGGATATTTGCACTGTATGCACTGTATTTCCATCAGCATTTACTTGGACTGGATTGTTCTGTTTGTGGAATATTTTTTTCAGAGAAATACTTCAGCTTTGTCTTGTGTTTGAAAGAGAGCAGAGATTTAAAGGTTGTTTTCTGCACTTTAATAGTATATTTGTTTCAAAGTACATGACATTAGGCAAAACCTGAAGCAAGAATGTCATATCCAAGTCTGAATGATACATTCATGAATCATAGTGACTGAAGAGTTTCCTATGAGAGGATCCTACCTTTGTCTGACATAGACCTTGTACTAAATCTAAAAAAAATACCAACCGTCGCAGCACCACTGTTGGCTGATCTGATTTGCAATATAACAATGCAGACGGGCAACAACATGAAGAGTGAAATATCTCAAATGAATGGCTGCTCAAACTGTAGTAAGTTGTTTGTAGTTTTCAGTGTCTTTGAAACTTAAGTTAGGACAAGCAGTTTGGATATTCTACGACGAGGAGCCAGGTTCTTATTGAAATTCTCCGCAGTAACAAAATAGGTCAGAGAACAGGGGCCGTCAGGGCAGGCAAGGTGGTTTAATTGTAGTAATGATTCAAGTCAGGGTGACACAGAGCAATTTTATTTGGGCTCAAGACCTAAAGGCTCTTAAGAATAATAAAGTTTAATAACCATTAATAAAAAACTAAGACCTATGCTAGTGGGGAAATTTTGCTGCCCTATTTTATGTCCTATAGAGCATAATAAGGTTATGAGGTGACTCTGGAGGGAACAGAATGATAACGGGTAGTTATCGGTCATAGTTATAGTCAAGTAACTGGACGCGGTTAGTAGAGCTTGTTATGAGGCAATAAGTTGATAAAATATCAGTGACATCAGCATCTTCCTTCCTTCCTAAAGGGCCGGCCACATCCTTATTCAACACCAGCCAGACCAATTTATACTCAACCCCACCGATTTTTGTGAACTGAAATGGAACCTACAGGCATCCACCTGATTAGTAACGCTAACAAGCTTTGCAGCGCTGTACAGTGGCTCACAGGGCTTCTACTGAAACACTCTAGACCTCTTCAGATCCTTAAAGCCCTACAGAGGCCTTCTCTCACAATCAAAACACTCAGCACACATAATCCCTGCACTCACACACTAGGCTCTGCAGAAACATGGGGAGAGAGCAGCCAGCAGACACCAGGAGAAAGGTAAAGTAGCTAGCGTGCTGCTGTTCAGTGGTCGCCTTTACTGGCAGCTGCTCGAGGGTAAAGGGATGGCTTTTTTGTATTGTTAGTATCCTTAAGATTCAATTTGTTCAATCTTTGCCGTGTTTACTCATTAACTTTGCATGTCAGCACTCACACAATTAAAAACAAATTTGAAGAAAAGAAAAGTTGAGATTGCAGGACAGTAAGCGAAGGTCACCTTGATTTCGCACAGGGCTGACATAATTAACTCCGTTAACGTTCCTCCAGTCCCAGTGCTCGGGTAGAGCTGCCGCCATCTTAGCTACCACAGCTTGCACCGGTGTAGGGCGAACACGCCTGTGGTAAAATGAAAGAATCACGTTTGAAACACCGTACATCAGACATTTACAGCCCTGTACAGATAATCTAATAATATATAAATGTAATGACACTTCAATCACTAGATTTTCCAATAATAAATAAATAGATAAATAAATAAGTGCAAAATTGCTATGGCTTGTTCAAAGGAAAGGCTTCTCCGACCATTTTATAATCTGCGTTACTTTGTTCCTGTCGTTCAGAGAAAAACAAAAAAAAAACATGACGCCATTGAAAAAGATAAAACTCACACAGTAAAAGATCAATAAAATGACGCCATAATGCAGAAAAAATCATGGTTTTGTGAGGTCATGTTTACATGTAGTTTGGCAAAGAATTCCGGTGTATCATACAGTACGTCCACTGCACATTAGGGGAAAAAAACGCCTGCAGCCCTCCTGGTTTCCCAGCCACAGCCTGAGCCCCATCTGTGCAGATCCCCATACAGCCCTTCCTTCATCTGCAGTGGCGCTGCTTTTTACTTGTTTGCGGAAAAGCAGATCCTCCCTCAAACACTCGGCATCAATAAATCCGATGTATGTTAACAGTAAAGTCTCTGTTACTGTCAGTCGCTTCATCCATCTGCAGAGGAAAGCGGTTGTCTCGAATCCTGTCATTAATCTGCTCCTCTCTGTCCTTTGACATAGCACATATGTACCTCGCGATAGTATTGTTTGACAGAGGAATAGCCTTTAGCTGGCTGGCAAGATATGCCTTGTCATGTTTTCTTGTCTTTACTTTGGAAGCAGGAACATTTGGTGTAGATTCATCCTCTGCTTTGTGTTCAGCTGGGAGCCTGGTGACAAACCTGTCCATGCTCGCGGGGCTCAAACATGCCTTATTCATTCAGCCTATTTGCCTCGCTGCGCACCCCACTTTGAAAGCCACTACCTGTGGTTATCTAGATGACCTAGGCTGTCAGAATTAGTTTTTTGAAGTGTCTTCGGTGGACTGTAGAACAAAAGCAGAAAGTTCACTGCTTATTTTAGTCATGAGGCGCGTCGTGGTACATAAACACAGTATGGACATGTTAACAAAGTCAAAGACGTGGTTTACTTTTAGACTGTAAATTAACCACATGTTGTGAATGATGCAGTTAAGACTACACAAAAAGGCCACGACTTGTTCATTAAGAAAGCCTTTTGATTCAGTGCTGATAAAAACAACATCAAAAGATGACAGCACTATATACACAAAGCAGCTTTAACTGCTTTTCGACCTGTTAATCAGGAAATATAGTAAATGCAAATCAAGTATATTGCTTCCTGAGCAGATTTCACAAACAGAGAATGGGGTTATTAGTACAGTAGTAGTTTAGCTTTCGAACTGAAATGACACAAATTTCTGTGCCAGATTTGTTTTCTTTCAAGCTACGAACTGCTTCAGGCTTTGACTGACAGTGGACCAGGTGGTTGTTTGCTTGCCAACTTTCAAACCAAACCAAACAAACCACGTTAACCAGGAAAACAGAATTTGTTTCAACTGCAGAGTCAAGGTTGAAAGCAACAAAAAGAGCCATCGGTTTAGGTGTTGTATTTGGACTGGGCCTGTGAATACAAGTATGAGTTACCTCCAAACCGGATAAACCAGACAGGGCCCAGTAGGTTTCATAGAGAAAACGTTTTAAGTAGTAATTCATTTTCAGCACATTAGTTATTAAGTTACAAACACAAATCAACAAATAATTTGCATATGTGCTGTTTCCCCTCCGTGACACCTGACAAGGTCCATGTGGCAGTGTCGGAAGTGTAAGTACACACTCACTTGGGGATATGGGAGGCAGGCCCCCCTGCTCGTTTTAGCAGCTCGTGCAGAGTGTACATCTCATACTCTGGGTAAGCTATGGCCTTCCAGGATCCCTGGACAAGGTTTATGGTGTGAATGAAGTCCATGTTGTGTTTGTACGGCTTCTGGAGGTGCCTGGAGGGGGGAACAGACAAAACAAACTCACACTCTTATGCCAGAATCAGCTGGTTAACATGTGCACCTATGACGAAATACACACACCTGACAGGTAAAAAAAAAATAACACACAAGTTGACTTCAACTCTAACGTTAACAGGAGTGTTGTCCTTATTTTAAACAAACTATTATGAGTATAACGTTTCCCCTCCACATTAATTAAGCCTAAACATTTGAATTAGTCTTAAAAAGATTAACTATTTGTGTTTTTGCTGTCAAGCCGATGCTGTCTCGGCTGCGGTCTAAATGCAAAGCGGTATGATGCGAATTTGCGACGATCGGCATTAAGGGGTTAAAATCCATCACTCTATAAAACTTCGATAAACTGTGGATTCCAGTGATTAAGTCAATAAATTGTATCTCTGCGGTGCTGAGATAAGAAATATATAATATAATAATATCTCATAATATACTGGATCTACATAAACTTAAATCTAGATCTAGTGAGACTTGACACTTTGAATGATCTGGTTTAAATCTACCTTATTGTGAGTAGAGAAAAAGTATGAAACAACAAATCCTCTTTCTTTTTATCTGTTATTTTTGTATCAACCTGGGTACCAAGCTGGTATTATTTACAAACCTGCTGTCGAGGGGTGGCATGAAATTTGTTCGGGGTGGTACTGATTTAACCTTCTTCCCCACGAAACAGGCCCAGTTGTTTCCGAGGACATCATGGACCCACCCCGGCAGGGTCTGGTCACAGTAGCTGGTCACCTTGGAGCCTTCCTTAGTGTACTGAAAGAAGAACAAGACGATCAGATTAAGGCCTGTTGCCTAATAACAAATTTCTATGCAAATACAAACACTAAAGTTTCATTAAAAGTAATTTTTAAAAAAATGATTATTCGATATAAAGTTAAGCTCTTTTCCTTAGTGGGACGATCACTGAAACCAAATCTTCCCTTTCCTCTCATGTCAGCACATTCACCTTAATCGGGAGCAGACAATGGAGAAGTTAAACTAGAAATGAATAAATCATCATGAGGGTGTAAATACAGAAGGGCACTTGTGCTTCTCTCAGCTCGGTGTCATGTAAGCAAAGGGGAAACCACACATGACTGAAAGATAAAACCTTGATACGCATGGAAATAGTGCATATGTCCATCAAATTTCACTGTGGCCTGTAAAAAAATGCAATTCACATCTAGATGCCGTCACATCAGTAAGTAAAGGAAATTGAGTGATAATGAAAATGACCTTTAAAACAGAACATGCACAACAAGCCATAGTTTAACTTCCTTCTCATGTTACTTGCAGTAAACACAAAGTTCACATTACTTAGAATGACATCAAACTTGTAATGATGTGGCTTAACTCCAGGAAGACGAAGACTTCATAAAACAAGCCATGTCGTGATATCAGAGCACCAAATAAAGTGGATTGTAGCAAGCATTTCCCACAAAAGCAGACGAGGAAATTTTAAGTATTTGAAGGGTTTATCACAGCCAAACCACGAACCGTTTTACCTTGAAGAAGGCGAACCATTTGTATCCATTAATGTCCACTTCAAAGCCCTGGTTGTAGATGATTGTGAAGAAGCCGATGTTCCCCAGCTCGTCTGTGGCCACAGAGAGTTTCTCCAGGGTAACCGTCACTGTGCTTTCACCAGTAGCTGAGGAGGGAACAACATAACACATCAAGTGTGCTAAACTGCTGCCTTCAATACAGTCAACTCCAGTCCACAACAACCGACCTTTTCTCAAATATTCAGACTGACACAGATATCATGTTCAGATTGGCCAAGTATGATATTATAATCAAAGATGTACGTTTTCTACTTCCTCGTCAGCTTTTCCTGTGGAATCCCCATGACACGCATTAAACTGATAATACAGCACATAAATCACTGTAAGAAGAGTATACTAAACAATAAAAAGTATAGAAATAAAGTAATCAAACTTTAAAGTCACTCAAACCAGAATAGCCGAACATAAACAGGGATTGATTACAGCCACTGTCACCTGATTTGCTGACTGCGAAACTGATACTGTCCTATCTGATGAGGTCCGTGGAGCGGTGTGGAGGTTTTTACCTTCAGCCGAGCATTTGATGGTCTTGTCGTGTCCTCCTTTGGACACCTGGAACACCCAGGTTCCCTGCAGGTCCTCATAGGTGCAGTTGGCCGGTGTGTCCCCCCAGGACCCCTCGACCCACAGTAGAAACACACACACGAGCACACTGCTCAGCCTCATCACGCTGCCTAACTTGCACACGCTGTAAGAACTGTGCCTCTTGAGAAAAGCCTAAAAGTTTGTCCTCGTGTGCTTTCCTGCCCTGTAACTTCTGCGCTGTATGTGCTATTCAGGAGAACTAAAAAAATCGTTACAACAAAGACCAGCATTTCAACTTTTGAGGTCAAGATAGGGGACTGAAGCCGTCACAGCATGACGTACATGCGCGAGATTAGCTAGTACACAGCCGGATAGCTAAAGTTCTCCGTTAAAGCATCCCTTTGTGAACATACGGTTTGTATTAAATATGAAATAACTATAATGATTTGATTACACATACAGGAACCACTATCAGGCTTTAAATCATTTTATTGTGACTTTTACACCTGTCCACTTTTTTGCCGACCACTCAGTTTTTAGCGAACTAGGGACTACAACCCAGTATTCATCTCGCTCTCGACAATTCTTTGTTCTTTTTCACTTTTTGGTTTCGGTTTCCTTGTCATGTGACCCGGCGGCTACGGGCATGCGCATTGGACTTGTGAGGCAGATAACGGATTGTGTAACGCTTATCTGTAAAGGTTCCTTGACTTCGTTGACTTTATATTACAGCAAATTACGAGGGCAAAAAATAGAAATAGGAGTTTTAGGCGTACTACATCAGGGCCCTTGAAAATTGTCTTCTGATCAGCCAGGTTATGAATGAAACACATCATATTATGTAATAACAGTAATTTGCTCCAGAGCTGAAATATTATCAGGCTTTATGCTGTGATAGCACATCAGGAGCTGGCAGCGAGTGGAGCATCCAACACACTTGCCCTGTACATAGACACATCCACAGACGTGATCTGAAGGTTATCCCGATGGTGCCTTTGACAGTTTTCAAGTACTCAGTATTATCTTTAGAATGTATTTCCCATTTTTAAGTTTGTTTATAATGCTCTGGTGTGTTTAGAATTAATATAGAGTAATTTTTTTTCTCATTTGTCTCCTAAAGTAGTTCAAAGAGTCCACTTGACTTGCGTGTGTGCACATGTGGCACCATATCCTGATAGGTCTGTAGTTAAGGGGGTTTAAGAGCTTATTTTAGGCAGAGGGCACTTAAGGCACACACAGTTCTGGAGGCTTTGATCACCATAGCAACCATGACATAGACTGACTCATTTCCTTGACAGACCATAATAAGCACTCATCCGAAGAAGGGACTGAAGAGGTATTAGTCATGCAGTCTCATTAGGGCCATTACAATGTGTTTGTGAGGAAGTGTGTGTGCATTTAGCAGCACACACTGTATACGTTCCTGCTTTTCTGTGACTCTGTGCAGGTATATGTGCTCGAGTGGAGGAGCGGCGAGCAAAACAGAGTCAGAGATGGAGGGATGATGTTTTGAATGTTAACAGCCTGAGCCCATTGAGCTCCCTCTACGAGTGACTCACTGAAACTCGTGTTTCAATCTTGACATTGTCCTCACTTCCACTAGCAGGAAATTAAAGCTCAAGTGACTGACTTCTGCTGTATTGGCACCCACAGATTAGTCCCCTGCTTGGTTTCCTCTCACACTTTCTCCATTGGCCCTTGTTCCCTTTGCTGCTGCAAGGGAACAAGGCTGCTTGCTGCTGTTTAAATTATGTGCAAGAAATACACACAGGTAGCACAGGCTTAGCACCTGTTTCACTTCCTGACAGACAGACATGGGTTTAACTCCCCTCATTTGTCCACAACCTCTATTTTTGAAGTCCCCTATTGTGGCTCTTCAGAACAGAGGCCGAGGATTAGGGCTTCAGTTCCTCACACTATCATACTATAAAGTCCGAAAGCCAAGTGCACAATCCTTTTTATCTAATTGAGAGAGATTTAAAAATGTTACGCAATTATTTTGGGATACATGGACTTTGCACGGAAGTGGGAGCCATGTTCCACGTTACACTATCTCTGTTCCAGTATAATAAACATTTTCTTCTACCTCTCCATTTGTAGTCTGTACTTGAAACATCTTTTGCGGGGCCATTTAGATGGATAGGTACTACTACCCTTCGATCCAATAAACCAAAAGCGGGACACCTTGCCCTACGCAGCCATTTGCAAAATTGAGAGATAGTGTCAAGTGGCAGGCAAACGTGCATTGGGATCGACACAAATATCTATTCACTTATTTTCTCATTTAAGACTAGTGTTGATTTTTTATATATTTGTTATATAAAAATTACAAATTTTAGCTTTTATTCATAAGCAGAGCTTCCAACTGTTTCAGTATGACCATAAGGCTTTTTGCGTGTTGGTGCTCCACCGCATACAGCTGGTGCCCTTCTAATTATCATTATCATTAATAACCTGAGTCCTCCACTGACATTTACAATGAAATAACGAAGAAAAGCAGCGTGTCCTCACTGGAACCATAGAATATTTGGCACTTTTACTTGATAAGAATGAATTGTTCCAGCTCTAGACTGTACTGTAGGTCCTAAACTTGTGGTTGTGTTTTCACTGTGAACCTAATAGCCATGTCTCCATGTATGCATCCTTGTATTCTCTGCATAGGTCCTCTTCACCCATCACATACAGACACATACAAAACAACTGCTCACCTTAAAACTGAAGTTGCAACTGGAGCCTGATCATTGCCACAATTCTGTTGGAGGTTAATTGTACATTTATGCAAATTTAATAAAGTGCAATTTAGTTAAAGTGCAATAATAAAAGCAATAACTGAAACCCTTCGCTCGGGTCCTCAGTTTAGACAGGCTGAGTTATGGTTGAAGCTGTTAAATATGCGATGAACATCTGTGACTTAATTGCTTTTCATTTATACATAACCATGCTATTTGAAAGCTTCAGCCCCTCACATCGTTTATGTGTGTCTTCTAGAAAGAAAACTTTCAGTCCGTGTGTTAATCTTGTTTTAGTTCTGCTTAATGAGAGCAATGTGCTGATTTTAGCTGAGTGAGTTTAAATGTTCATCTCACAGCAGCTTTAGCATTAATGCTGGCCTGCTTTTTCCATGGTTACCACAAAGGACATTAGAGCAGTGTTTCATTAACTCGGAGGTGTGGGTGAAGCCACTCCATCACAAAGTGGGGTTGGCCACTCCAGCCTCGTGGAGCTAATGCTACATCCTTCACATTTAAATTATGTCCTCTGGAGTAGCTTCACGGTCAGTCACCTCAGCCATATGCACACACCTACACACAACATAAGCCTGTGCTGTGAAATTTAAATGTTTCCACCATCCTCGTATATTTATATTAGCCTACACATGCACAATTTGTGTAGCATGTCAATGTACGGCCCGACACCCAGAATTAACCACAACCACTTTGTCATCCACTGGCCACAGACCTTACATAGACAGCCAACGTTGATTAGAGATTAGATTAGAGATTTTAAGGATGTGGATTACTCACTCTGCTTCCTGGTGTTAATCTTTCAGTTTAATGCCTTGTAAAACTCTTATAGATATATTTATTCCTTTTTACATGTAGGATGCCCAACGCTGCTCTAGAAAGGTATTTCTACAAAGTTAATTTATTGTCTTTCACTGATTTGTTCTCCACTTCCCACTTCAGGATCAAAAACTATTGATTAATCATTTAAATGCATGTGCAACAGTAAACAAGCTGATTAGCTTGACAAGGCTGAACAATGCAATGGAACTGGGCACAAGTGAACGGTGAAAATAAATTCAATTTTCAACACTGACTAAGCTCAAAATGTTATTGCAAATGTCTGGCAACATGGAGTAGATACCTACAGTAAAACACTGGTGTGTTTTTGACTCAATAACTGTAAAAATGCTGTTTAAAATGAATGTTGCTGCTTCCTGTTACTGACAGACATGATCGGTCAAATGCACTGGGGCACTTTTTCATGATCTTTCCACTGCTTTCCAACATTTACAAAAGACAAATAAATTAAGATTGGAATAAATTAACTTCACAAATTTGTCTGTTTTATATCTTGACAGTTCTTGAATTAAAAATGCAAATGGGTTTCACTGTAGACACTTGTATTAACTGAAAAATACCAGAATTGTCCTTTAACTTGGTCAATTTTTTTTAACCAGTGCCATCAGAGTCTAAACTGTGAACAAGTGTAAAAATTCTACATCTTCACTAAAGACAGATATTATTGTTCTCACACAGCTTCCCACAATATATTAACAAATACTGTAGCTGGTTATGTAAACCTGAAGGTCCAGAGGCGACAATTGGTTATCACGGAGTGTAAAATCAATACATGTTTCATCACGTGCGTGACGGCCCCACAGGCGACGGCCAAGTAAATGTTGGTGGAGATACAGATAACTTCAATAAATCCATCAGTGAGTGAGCAGAGATGCTGAACGTTTGAAAACACATTACAAAAGCAAAATGCCTCCATTGTAACAATAAACCAATTTCTATTTGTCTTATCATTTTTTCCCCTTTTAGATAGATAGATAGATAGATAGATAGATAGCTCGATAGAGTACTTTATTCATCCCCAAGGGGAAATTGCAGTGTTTCCCCTGTATTCCAGTGTTTTATGTATTCCTGCCATCTGTTAGTTCCCCTTGTCACCCTTGGTATTTACTTCAGCATATGTGTCAGCTGCAACAGTTTAGAGATTTCAGTTTTGAGAGGGTGATTTGAAGAAAAGGAAAAGAAAAGCGAGAAGGAAGGGACAGTCAGAGGGAAATAAGTGGGGGTGAATTGGGGAGACCAGGAGAAGACGGAGATAGAAAATAAAAGACGGCAGGGTAAATTTATTGTCTTGACCTGTACGCCTTCAGATAAATGAGCGAAATGGTTTTGGGGTTGATTCATATATGGAGCTGCGACACACTGTCTCAGTGACTACCACTTCTCTGTGACGCTGAGGGAGATGGAGGAGGAAACCACTATCACAGGCGCTGTCAAGGTGCTGTCTAGCACCTTCCACTAACTGGGTCCAACGTGTAGGCCACAGACTCACAGACTGCTGAGTTCACTTTTCGTGGGCGATCAAACTGGGAGTTTTTCCAACTCTGGGATGGAAAAAAAGCCAGCCTTTTTTCAGACCTGAACCATAAGCTCTATGTTTATTTCCTACAAATCATTTTCTAATGTTTGCATGACGATTGCTGCAAAAATGTGGCAAAATAATTTCTGAATCCCATAAATGTGTTGCCATGTGCAATTTGGGAAGTAGGCTTTAGGTTCAGGGTTGTTGTTTTTTTTTCAAATTCAAAAACTAAAGACTCACAACAAAGAACTCACTAACTGTCCAGATGTATCTATTCATGTAACCACTGACTGAGGGAGAGTTTGCTCATATGGTGCAACAACCATCACCTGAGGCTCAAAGAACTTGTGGTGGACCACATCGCAGTTATTCTTCACACACAAATTCAACCCAACAGCACATTGTCAATATAATCACAGTTTTGAGGAGGAAGCCAATGATGAGCATCAGCAGTTCTGTATCTCGATAAGTCTCCCCAAATCTCCCCTTCTGTTCCCAAATTATTGTGTTGAGTGATCAGAAAAGTTGGCTTTCGACAACCAATATGTCATTAATCTTATATCCAAACATAAATACCCTCTTAATGTGCTAAGATATCACATCATAGACAACTGTGGGGGAAAAAAAAATATTCATCACTATCTCAATAAAGGTTCTTGAAGTCCATTTTCTGTCAAGTTCAACCAAGGTATATTGTTCTTGCAAAAAAGAGCACACAGTGATCATTACTCTATGACCTCTCAGCTGTAATGCCCAAAGCACAAAGGTTTCGCTTAGGTCTTTATAGTCACACAAAACATGTCATAAAACACTCTAATCCCAGTCCCTCACTAGCTTTCTGGTATTGGAATGTCTCATATTCCCACAAAGCAATGGGAATATTATGTGCTATCTCCAGATGTTGTCTTAGTTTCAAAAACATTGTATATTATGTATGTTGCCATTACCTTCACACAACATAGTTTCCTCATCTAAAACAACAAGCTAGTGAGAGTACAGACTTATTTTTCTATCAACAACATTGCCAAAAAAAGAAACTGTGGGTCATATATTTCAGAACAAAAGGCTGCACCGTAGAATATAGCCAAATGCAGACATGAAATCTGAGATATGTTTACTTCAACAGCTTCATCGGCTATGTTAAATGTTCTGTATCAATAATGTAGTGACCCCTTTGAATGAACTGATTTTTAAGTCATATCTGGCATATTGAGATATATGAATCTATAGGTATGTACAGAAGCGATGTGCAAAGACAGGGTTGATTTGAAGTAATAAAAGTATTGTTGTTGCTGTAATGTGCTGCCTTTGAAATAAACAGCTGAATGACCTCTTACTAAGATGTTAAATGATAGTAAAGAAAGCTTTGCATTATTGTGGTGACTAACTTTTTGTGCTAGATAATTCAGATAAGCAGATATGTCAGCCATAGCTTTTAACCCCTTTTTTGTTGAGTACTCTTGCTAATTTTCCTTCATGGTTTTGTACAGTTCCTCTTTTGCCATGCAGTGTGATTCTGTCTTCTACTGCTGACTAAGCCATTCTGCCTACATGACTTCCAAAATTTTATCACTCGTTATTTAGATTTCCCTCTTGCAATTAGAGGAACTGACTTTTTCTACAGAGAGTTAATGTTTAGTAGCTTTAAGAAATCATTTTTCCTTTTTTCCTCACACACATGGTAATTTACTGATGCATTCTTGTGTTACGAATTTGACTGCAATTACATTGCTTCATGATAGCATCTTAACCAAAAGCTTTTTTCAGTTTTATTTTAGCAAGGTAAAGATTAAAAAAAATGTTTACAAATCAAGCTCAGTACAAAAGCCATGATAAGGAGGAAGGGGAAGAAAATTGTGTTGAAATATTTTCAAGTTTTCAACACTGTGTTGGATAATTTTTTTTTAATTGTTAAATGTGTCTTTTAACATTATGTAATTGCACCACTTACCCATCCAGAAAACACATGAAAATGGTACTTAAATTGTCATTGTCATGAGGGATTTCTTGGCGACATGGTGCTGCAAAAGCCACCTAAAGGTCAAGGTCAACAAGTCCGACCTTGTGTAGACTACAGTTCTTCAGATATGGATGTTGCTGCAGAGAAGCTCTCAACTGTTGTAATTAGTCATAATTAGTGAAGGTCATAATTGTCATTATTAGTGAATGAATTCTTGAGTTATGACCAAAATTGAACAAACTATGAGTAAAGACATTTTGCAAAATGTAGGCCATCTTTGTCCACTTGGAGAAACCTTCTCTAAACAGGGGTGGTGGACTAAGACACCATTTGTCTGCTACCTACAATGCTGTCTTGGGAGCCCTTGCAAAATGCATTTCCCTCCCAGGTTTTAATTGCCTTCCTATTCGTTAATGATTTCAAAAGTTAACTTTAATTCATAATCCTCATGAAGAATTAAGGGTAAGGAGGAGGCACAGTTTCAGGGTGTGCTCCACTCAAGCAGCCCTGTTGATACCAGATTGATGTCATGACATTACTGTCACAGCATTCAATGCCATAGTGTTACAGTGTTAGAGTGTCACAATGGAGACAACCAACTACTCTGTGCAGGCAAAATGAGGCTTTAATGGCCCAAAGAGGTTCTCCAAAGACTGGAAAATGTAGGAAGTCTGTCTTGGTCAGAGCTCTGCTGCCAGCTACTACACGTGATAATGTACCACAGGAAGCATCTGCATCATCAGTTGTGACACAGCAGGAACCTGAAACCATTGGACTGACTCACTAGAGGTCCTGTCCAGGGGAAGAACAATCAGACATGACTACCACACAACTGCACCCCTGTGTCTCAACCAGCTGCCTCGGTTGGGCCCCTTATTTTCAACATGTAACTTCCCACCACAATTAACAGCCAGTGAAACCGAGGCTCTCTGTGGACTCCAGGAGACCAAAGAAGCTCTTCAGAAGGAACAAGAGAGCCAGGAAGAAGAGGAAATGTGTGTGGTCGAGGTGGAAGAAGAGAACAAGAGGCTGACTTTTGCGCTGAGACGGAGTGAGGCACACACTCCGAAGAGAAGACTTAGGAGGCGAGATGGTTTGATTTGATGAAAAGGATCAAAAGTATGAATCCTGGCAAAACCAATTAGGTTGGGCAGATTTTTATAGGAGCATATCTTTTTGTTTTATGAGTTATTGTTAGAGATGGTGTAATGAGCACCAAGTTTTGTAAGTAATAGGGTGCAGATCAGCAAAAGTTGGACTGAATGTAATACACAGGAGCCTGGATGGGAAGGTACAGACCAGGTTGTTGTTTCTAATACCCCTTTAAAACTGGCTGAAAATCCTACTGGACTTGACCTTTGACCTCCAAAGATCAAGGTCCTCTGACCACATGTGGGCCACACCTGTGCCCACATGAGGCTGCAGTAACTTTGACCTTTGACCTAAAAAATATCATCAGTTCATCTTTGAGTGGACATTTGTGTTGCACTTGCAGAAAATCCCTCGAAGCTTTGTTGCGATATCATGCTCACAGGAATGGCTGGATGAACCAACAACCTGAAAACATAATTCCTCCAGCCCTGCAGGACAATAAACTACACGACATATCCCCTGAAGCAACAAAAATAAAAATAACTAATATGTCTCAGTCATTCTGATCTTTACATTGAGTTCTGTAACGTTAAACAAATCATGATGTGCTGGACCCCATGATTTATTAGGACTATATGGCTGCAAAGATGAAGAGACAAGGAAGGTAATCATATATTTTTTTAATAATGATTTCAATATCTATCCAAAAGTACTTTGTAGTACACTTACACAATGATTTGTCAATGAAAAAGGAACAAAAACAAAAAACAAAACCCTTTTGTTTATAGCCCACACAATATCCTCCTGTCTGACTTGAATGCTGTAAGCTTGTGACACTGACTGGAGGGTCCCAGTATTACTGGTTACCTGCAGTAAGGAAATACACGAGGAAAACCATATCATCATGAGGAGCTGTGAGTTTTACGTAAGCCTGTTAATAAATGCCCGAGTTGTGCTATTTTAAGGATAGCTCAGTCTTGCTCCTCAGTGGGCGAATGTTTGAGTGAGTCAAACTAGGGTGACTCTTAATAATCCACCTGTTAAAGGCAAAGTGATGTGGCAGCACGGTGATTCTGCATTCAGTGTTCCCCCCAAGTTCACACTACACCACTTCACACTCGGTGGATTGTTGTGCAGTTCACACTACATGACTCATTCTCTTGTGATCAGGAGTCTTGCAGTCATTCCAAAGACAAGGGAATCTGGTCTCCAAAACTACTTGAGCGACACAGAAAATGATCAGCAAATTATTCCACGCATGGGGAAAGAAAAAAAGAATATTTTAGCAAAGACTAGGTGACTGTGGTCTATTCTATGAAGAGACATGCCAGGGCTCTTTCATTTTGTATTCCTCTTCCATCTCAAGTTGACAATGTCTGTCCTGTTCTTCACACATAGCGATGGATGACTGCCGATCAAATGCTGATGTGGCTCAGATCTATACGTTTTGTCGGCGTGTGGAAGCGCAGGCTAAAAGTCTGTGGTGTGAACTTGGCAAACACAGGTACAATATCACGGTGCTGCTTCCTGGTACGTGGACATAGAGTGAAACAGCTGTTTGATGCCCGTCTACCTTTGACTGTTCCCTGCTTCTCCTTTTACACAGGATTCTGGAGGCTCACGGCTACTCAAATCCCAGTGCTGGATCTGCACTTCCTGCACCTACTGTACTTACAATCAAAGGGAGAGGGGAAACGATGAAAAGCTGCTTTCCCAAAGCAAAAAAAAAAGTGAGATAAAACACTACACTTAGGATGTGAACCCCTGCTCCAGGCTCTTGTGAAAAGCACGTTTCTTACATTTTCTGAAACAGAAACATTGTCTATATATAATGTTATCCTAAAAGTACAGGGAATATCCTGTTAACACGGCACACACTGATTTCTCTCTACTCTGCCCAAAAGCCACAGATTGGCCCAGAGAGGTGCCTTCATATATTCATATTCATATTTGGAATGAGTAGATAAAGATTCATTAATTGGGAGATGAGAAGGATCCTGTTTGGCCAAAACAGCTCTTGATGTCACTGCCAGATCAGTTGAGAGCCTCCAGAAAGCCTGTGAATTAGGTCCCAGTTCTGGGGACAAAGAATGTGGAATCCTTTGGATCCATTTAAATATCAAACTTGTCTGGGATTGAACTATTTCATCTTGCTTTGTAATGACTGAGGCTAGCCTAAAGATAATTGCTGGGCAGAAACTGTCTGAAACAGCAACTGAACATAAAAATTTACCCACGCCGCACCTTCCCCCACTCACCCATTATCAGCCCCCAACGGAAAAGCCACCAAGAAACATACTGTATTTTCCAAACAAATAGAGCCATATAGTCTCACATTGCACATTTCACATATTTGAATGAAAATATTAAAGAGAATCAAATATCCAAATACAAAACCACAAAACCATCTTCCATTATCACACTGAATAAAGCATCAGATTACATTCTGCAGTTCCGAATATCAGATAGAGGAATCAGTGCAAAAACAGAAGTATCATATTAATGATCAAATGTGCCTGAGAGTGGATAAACACTACAAGGCTTCCTTTACAAAACAATAAATGTAAGCTCTCACATTTACAAAATGTTGCCATTGTCTAACAGCTTACGACAAAAAATACATCATATACTGTAGGTTTTGACCACAGAAGTTAATTTATAGATTTATTTCCAATTTCTGCAGTGTTTATCCACCTGGAGAAAATAAATTGTATCACTTAAAATAAAAAATACATGAGAATATTGGCACTGAGTGAAGGAGACGATGTTAACAATGCAGTGATTAAACACCAGTGGAACCTGGGGAATACGCTGAAAACAAATCAGACTTTGTGTTGTTATTCATGTTTTTATATAAACAACTACACTTCATACAATTTCAGCAATTGTCATTTGCTGCCTGGAGTAACTATTTAGAATTTAATCATGAAAAATATATTTGCATTCTGCACACTCAGTGTAGGAAATTCAGCTTCCCTTTTTTTTACGTTCACGGAAACAAATCATCATTCTCAAAATGTCAAAGGAAGCCAAAACTAGCTGCTCCAATGAGCTCAGTCAAATTAGGGTTTTGATAACATCAGGGTTGTAAAAATACTGGTAATGTGCTTTGTAAATTGGTTGCGTTTGTGGGGAATAAGTAAAATTGGATTTCTGCTCAGATCAGCCACCTCAGTGTTCCTGAAAAAAAAACGTTAAATATCCCCAACTACTGTAGAATGGAAAATCTTGAATAACTTCAGGGGTCGGTAAGAATGTAAACAATTTGTTTCAACAACATTCATCTCCTTATCGATATCTCTACTGAACATAGAATCCCATCAAAATGTAAAGCAAGCATATTAATGGGCATTACCTTTGTCTTTCTATCTCTTTGAATATAAAAAGGGCACATCTATGTGAAAATAACCACCCACAAGGGTATTTTTATACCCACCATGCCTTGCAATGATACCTGTGTGTGTAAGGTGTTGTGTAATATCACAGCTCATTTTGGTGTATTTCACCTATGAATAGAAAGACAGGATGGGTTTATTAAAATAATTTCATAAGCCATCAATACACAATACCTTAAAATCTGCAACATCTCCTCCGCTCAACAACAATTTCCTACACACACACACACACACCTTCTATTTATACATTATTCCACACTCTTGTCAATCCTAAAGCCAAATAAATACATAGACAATATTCTCCTATAAATTTAATCAATATACTATAGAACTTAGTGTCTCATTTAGTGACGGCATTTCCTCTGCACTATAACCTACACCAACAAGCTAAAATGATTTTACCAGCTGAGGTAACAACCATGTATTAAAACACATGCTATTACTCCATTATAGAAAGCAAACCTTCAAATCATGAGCTTCAAGCAAACTAACAGAAATACACATCATGATTTTGTTTTTGAAGACATCTAGTTATCACCTCCCCAGGCCAGGGGTTTCAATAAACCAGTGGATTCATCCAGTATGCTAATATCTCACATTGTTCTGTACAGAGGTTAGAGTGCAAATGTCTTTTGTTTTCGCTGAAACTGCAGGCACTATACAATACAATACAATACAATCAACGTAGAGTGCATTTTACTGACCTGCACAGAAAAAATATGGGTTTTAAGGGCTGATTATTAGTAATCTAGAAAATTGATCTTTGATAACTATGATAATTGTGTCTTTGATAACTTCAGCTACCTGTTACTTTGAAGATTCACGATATTCAACATTGTTACAGTACATTCCATTTGACGTCAGAAGTGAGGTACATCATAAGCAATGACCCCTGAATTAGGAACTCTGACATGGAAACTCAGAGGAACTTCAGTAACCAAGCTCAAAATCCAAGATGGTTGCTCTGTGCATCAACATAAATTGATGAAAAGCTGTACATTATCCTGTATATTATTAGCTTTGTCTTGTTTTTGTGTAATTAAAGCAGTCACACCGACAGTATTGTCCAACCTCTATCTGTGGACATGTTGTTATGTTGCCTTTGCCTACAAACTATCACAGAGTATGTTGTTATCATCTGGTATTTGCTAACAATGCTAACGGCATTACAAGGTAAATGGAAAACACTAACACAAAGAACGTTGAATCATGGGCTTGTTGCTGTTAGGAAAGTTGTAAAAACGTTTTCGCTTCCCATCCAGAGAGCTTTTTACATCTCATTCTTAGTCCACTTGATTGTTTTTTTTACCCTTTTTTGATGCCATTACATGGTGTTGTGGGAAGAGTAGTCACTGAGCGGAATTGATCATTTTCCAAGGTAAAAACCGAACAGTATCCTTACATTCCAAGGCAGAATGTGCTATTCTCCGTAATTAGTCATTTAAAAAAAAAAATCCTCATTTGTATTTCCTTGGATTTGCTGCTTTTTTGCTGTACGCAGATCTGCCTAACTCTTAAATATGCCATTTTTACAAAACTGCAAGAGGCATTTATTCTTAGGAATGTTTCTCAATAGGATACTGGTTCTTGTGATTAGCATGCTATTATAAGAAAAATACAAAGAACAGATTCAACCTAAATGTGAATCATTATATATTTGGTACGTAGGTACAAAGAAGAGGGGTTTGTTGTTCTCGGCCTTTATAAAAGAATTTCGACACTCACCCCCACTCAACGCCTCTCTAAGTGTTGTTTGAGGCCAGCACTCATGTTGTTACCTTGAATGGTTGAAAATGATCTGTCATAGCTACAAAATTACAGTGTTCACTATGACACATGCAGCAGACTTCTCCTGACAACCAGACGTTTATGTGGTGTTTACACAGTAAACATAGATTTCTGTGTCATATCGACAAACTGAGGTGAGTCAGTCGGAGATGCTGCTGTGAGGCAGATTGATAAAGAACCAAAATTAAAAGTTTCTAGGGACATTCCTACTGTGGGTCCTTCCTCTAAAAACCTCATATCCGTAGACCAGTCTCTGTCCTTTTACTGATTTCTGCAATCCAAAATGAATTATATTGCTCAGTGAATACTGGGCTTGCAGTTGTGAAACAGCCCTGTGTTTACAGACAGTGTATCCGGCTCTCAATCAGCACTTGATGGACCAGTGCTTGATGGACCTGTTTTCATATTTTCATTCTAAGGACATAAGATAAATGACCTTTTGTATTTATTTTCTTCGATCAGCAGATGAGCATGACTGGATTAAAGTTACTTTTGAGCACAGGGATTATCAGTCCAATTCTGTAGAGTGCATTTTCAAAAATAGGTCGGAAGTAGGAAATACCTGCGTTTTTGGAGATCATCATCCTTTGGCTAAAATAGGGGGAATAGAGGGAATTAGTGATAACTGAGGCCACCTCAAATTAATAAGTGGAGCTAAAATGTCAAATCATAGTATCTGCAAATAAATATATAAATAAAAGCTTGACGAAGTGGGTCGACAGAATGGTCTTTCTCTGCATTAAGACTGTGCGGTATGTGTTTGTGTTAGAAAATGTCAGAAAGCTCAACAAGTGTAAAGATCCCAACAACTACATAGACAGGATTCAAATGCGAGAGGGCCTTGCATTCAAATTTTTAAGCATTGCACAATAGATGACCTTAAAATTCCATCTTGCTTCGGTTCAGTAATTTTATGTTGGATTTAGAAAATCAATACTTGCGTGTTCATATAGGCCATCATTTTCTGCTTATCTAACTTTTTCTGACATTTCATGATAAGCCTGCTGCTGTTAACTATTGGTCTTGTGCAATTTTTATATGAGATGTAGCAAGGATGAGCTATTGAAGAAAATAAGATAGCTTGAGACAACAATGCTGATCCTGTCTTTTTCTGAAGTGACACACAGCTGTTGAGACTTGCCCAGGAGGCTGGTAACAAACAGCCAGAAATACTGAAGCAAGCTCCCTGTTACTCTATCAGCAAGCTTGGTTGCTGAGAGAAAATGCACAGATAGCTCTTGGAAATAGAAAGGGAAGATGCAACTCATGAAAATAAAGTTACATTTTCAAGATTTTTCTGTCTAAATTTTGATGTCCAGATGTTAATTGTGCATACCAATTTTTTGGGGACAGAGGATGTTTCATTTGCTGCACTGTAGAGTCAAACTGTAGTTAAACCAGGTTTACAAACTGGCATACTTAAAAACAACAACAAAAAGTAAGGATCATTAATGGCACATACAACTATCTCAACGCTGCAGCAATGTCATGCGGCAACTGGACTCTGAGCTTTTGATAGTTTACGAGTATCAGTCACCATCTT
>KV751316.1:1923733-1953025 GCA_001698575.1 Mola mola | reverse complement strand
CCTCAGCCTCCCTGGGAAGGTCTTCTCCAGGGTGCTGGAGAGGAGAGTCCGGCTGCTAGTTGAACCTCAGATTCAAGAGGAGCAAAGTGGTTTTCGTCCTGGCCTTGGAACACTGGACCAGCTCTATACCCTCGCGAGGGTACTGGAGGGGGCATGGGAGTTTGCCCAACCAGTCCACATGTGTTTTGTAGATCTGGAGAAGGCTTATGACTGTGTCCCTCAAAGTGTCCTGTGGGGGTGCTGCGGGAGCATGGGGTAGATGGCCTTTTGTTACAGGCCATTCAATCTCTGTATTGTCGGAGCCAGAGCATGGTTCGCATTGCCGGCAGTAAGTCAGACCTGTTCCCAGTCAGGGTTGGTCTCCGCCAAGGCTGCCCTTTGTCACCGGTTCTGTTCATAATTTTTATGGACAGAATTTCTAGGCGCAGCCAAGCAGCGGAGGGAGTCAAGTTCGGTGGCCTCCAGATTCCATTTGTGCTATTTGCAGATGACGTGTTCCTGTTGGCCTCATTGAACAGTGACCTCCAGCCCGCACTGGGACGGTTTGCAGGCAAGTGTGAAGCGGCGGGGATGAGGATCAGCACCTCTAAATCTGAGGCCATGGTTCTCAGGCGGAAAAGGGTGGATTGCCCACTCCGGGTCGGGGGAGAGTCGCTTCCCCAAGTGGAGGAGTTCAAGTATCTCGGGGTCTTGTTCACGACTGAGGGGAAAATGGAGCGGAAGATTGACGGACGGATTGGGGGAGCGTCGGCAGTGATGCAGCCGCTGAAGCGGTCTGTTGTGGTGAAGAGAGAGCTGAGCCAGAAGGCAAAGCTTTCAATTTACAGGTCAATCTACATCCCAACTCTCACCTATGGTCATGAGCTCTGGGTAGTGACTGAAAGAATGAGATCGTGAATACAGGCGGCCGAAATGAACTTCTTTCGCAGGGTGGCTGGGGCCATTTAACCTTCCTGAGGTTAAATGTTTTTTTTTACCAGATCAAAAGTTGAGGTGGTTCGGGCATCTGGTCAGGATGCCTCCTGGACGTCTCCTGGGGAGGTGTTTCGGGCATGCCCATCTGGAAGGAGACCCCGGGGCAGACCAAGGACATGCTGGAGAGATTATATCTCTCAGTTGGCTTGGGAACGTCTTGGTGTCCCCCTGGAGGAGTTGGTGGAAGTGGCTGGGGAGAGGAGCGTATGGATCTTCCTGTTCAGGCTGTTGCCCCCGCGACTTGGACCCGGATAAGCGGCAGAAAATGAAACGAAACAAAATCTTCCTCGAACCAGAGATTACAGAAGAATGAAAAATATCGACAATCTAAATGGCCTTTTGTGGTCCATTCTATCTGGTCATTTAAGAAACCCTCAGACCTTGAATATGTATTGATAATATTGCTTTTACACTGGAAAAAATTGAATATTTATATATAAAATATCCAAAACAATACAAACAGTTTTACATTTACATTTTTTGTGTTTTTTTATGAAACCAACAATTTTACCCACGAGCTAACTAAACTAGTACAACCCTTAACCCCTTTGGCACAATAATCAGATTAATATTCATTGCAATTATATTGTTGAATTACAAGACGTTTGAATATGAACGCTCACTCACACATTCAGAGTAGTAACACAGTTTCTGTAGTCGTTACACGTATTGGTAATGTATGATGCTTTAACATACTTCAAAAAATATCTTTTTTTTTTAATTTTTTTCCAACCTCTGTTGATATGTAAATAAAAGTCACTGTCATCTGAAACAAAACAGAACTGTCTTTGCATGCCCTTAGTATGTACAGGTTCGCTTTTTCTGAGTTTGTTCTTGTTGGCTACTGTAGAGCAGAGATACTACACTTGCAAGGAGAAACCCAATCATGGGCTGCAGCTGAATCTGTCAGCTGTCACAGCGGACAAATGCAAATGCTGCGGTAAAAGAAAAAAAAAAAAATGGAGATTTTGATGGACAATAAAACGCAGGCAACAGTTGAAGTAATTTCTCTTGCTTTGATACCAACAACCTAGTTAACTTGAATTAAGTCAGATGTACCATTGCCGGGCCTCTGCTGCAGGAGATTCCTCATACAAAATATTTGTTATGTGTCAAAAACTTCTGACTCTTGCTTTTTTTCTCTTGACTATGCTGACAGTTTCCTCTGAGGAGGGAGCAGACACAGAGCCAGGGCCCCTTTTCTCTAAAGCATCTTAGTGAATGCATCCATCGGCACATTTTATATCCCACTACAGACTCCGGGCAGTCACAGACTCTGCTCAGGTGTGGGCACAAGTATAAAACTTTATAAAGCTTTAAACAAATAAGATATTTTAGATTTAGCAGTCTTTAGCAAATGCAGTTTCATTTACTGATACACATACATAATTATGATTGGAATATTAATATTGAAATATGATCTTGTGCTGCATATTGAATTTTATGCTTCATTTTTCAATTTACGTTGACTGACAACATTTTTCTCCAATACTGGAATGACATTTGGGATCTTCATTATGGAAGCAGCACATTCATGTTTTTTTAATGTACTGATTTACTTTTTTACTGATTTTACAATTTACTCTCTTAGCTCCTGTGCAAAAGTTCCTGGTTGAAGCTGAAGAAATTATGTCTCTCCTAGCTTGAATCTATCACTCTGCGAAGGCTAACAAAAGAGATGATTTTGGTTCCAATTGATCCCATTCGTAGCACTGTCTGTAATGACGCACTGTCCAAAGAAAATGTCATGGCTGGAATAGATGTCTTCCAGATAAGCCTTACCAAAAGGCTTTGTTAAAAACGTCCCACGCTAAAGCCAAACTCTGCAGAAAGATACACCTCGGCGTGATGTAATGACTAAGATGTTTATGGTAAAAACAAGGCCTGTTCTTGTCAATCCCTCCTCTCCCACTTTTGAAAGTCACAGACAGAATGGTGCAAAAGCTTTGGTCCCAACTGCCTCAGGAATCATGTAGAAAAAATACATTCAAATTTCAAACTAGAAGAGTACAAAACACTAAAACACTGGTAGGAGAAAGGGAAGCAGTGAGAGAAAGAGGGAATGAGGAAAAGAAAGCTACGGAGGGAACACATGCGATGACTCAAAGGATGCATCCTTCAGAATAACATACAGACTTGTATGTTAGCACAATGCACTTTTGTCAGAAGCGTGTTGGATTTTGTTGGCACAGAAAAATCCATAGCCTCTCATATATTTACAGTGTTCTTCCCTTACATTTTTTTGTTTTGTGTGTGTGAACAAATATGTGTACACTTTATGTGCCCCTAAGAACCTCTGTTTAGTCCATACAGGCTCTAGGAGTCTTACGTCTCCAGTACTCTTAGCTGTCACATACACACACACTTTCACAACCTCTAATTAGTTGATAGCCATGTTACCTTAAGGCCACTACTAACACCTTACTGACACGTAGCTTCAGATGTCCAAGAGTCATTTCGGGCTTCACAGCCACTGTAACACTGTAACGGTGTCGGCTTGTGCAGTGAATCACTCCCCACTTGTGAGAAACAGCACTAAGAACACAGCGTGGCCAAGCTTCTTTGCATCTCGCTGCAAACATGTAAACACAAACATAGCAGCTCGGTGTCTTCACCAACCGACCACCCAGAACTTCCTGTATTTACTCCATGGAGGAATGAATGGATTTCCATCCTCTTCTCAAATGTTGCTTGTTGTTTTTAGCGCTCCTCTTCACTTCTGCGTCTTCTTTACTCGCCATATCTGCCTCACAGCGAGGATGAACTCTGGCTGTAGTTTCTCAGTGTCAGTCTGCTGTACCTGGGTGAAGGGGGGGAGGGAGGAGGATGGGAGGGCATCGGTGGGAGACACAGACCTATCTCTGAGATTGAAGAGCTACTATTAGATGCCAGGGAATCACGGAAAGGCGACGGCGGAGTCAAAGCAATGAGCTCCTCTTCTAACTCCACCCTCCTCAGAGGGGAGTCGGCGAGGTATGTGATCAGTCCTCCTCGCATAGGGGAGAGCGAGGGGGAGGTCTGGGGGTGAGGAGGTGGCAGGGGGTAAGGTGAATGAGGAATAGAATGGACGAGGCAGCTGCCCCGGCCTCCAAAGCTGGACTCGATGGGTGGGAGGGGCTGGACGTCGGCGTAGGTGGTGAGGGTCGGGGGCATCTGGATTTCGCGGGGCAGCTGGTATGGGTCAGAGGGGCGTGGAGAAGGAGGCGCATGTTTGTGTGCTGTGTGCGAGTGCGTCGGAGAGGGCGACAGCATCATGCTGTTGAGTTCGGAGATGTTGGCGGTGAAACGGTTCACAACGCAGCTGATCTGATCCATAAGTGAACTCTGGGGCTTTCCTGGGTGATCGTCCACCACAACCAAACGGCCGTCATTCACGGTAACAACAGAGCCGCTGCTGGCAGGGCCGCAGCTGCTGCTGCTACCGCCGCTACAGACACTGCTTGTGTACTTTGGAACGTCGACCATCTGAGGCTCCTCCCCATAGCCCACTCCCAGCCTCTGGCTGACCGTGCTGATGGGTGAAGGGGTCTGCGGGCGGTAGGTGATTGAGTAGCGCTCCTCTGCTTCAGAGAGCTCATACAGAGTCTTGTCTGTGACCGAATCTTGATGACTGGGCAGGGAGGATATGGAGGGGAGGGAGGGCAGAGGGACATGCGGTGGCAGGTCCCCCCCTCCACAGTAACGCTCTTCAGAGGTCTTAGAGAAGGGCTTGATGACGGCGGTCTGATTGTTCTCCTTCTTTTTGATGTGGAAGGACAGCCGCTGCCACAGATGGCTGCCTCGTGAACTGCTGCGCTCCGTCTGGGCCCAGGACACCGATTTACCATTTGAGCTGGAGCACAGGAAGGATGTGGAGGGAGAGAGAGAAGAAAGAGGGGGGCTGATTTTAGTGATGGGAGTTAGATTTGCAACATTCAGTCAATTAGTAGCCCATTGTGGCCTGTTTGCCAGTTTGATGTGAAAAAACAAATAATGATTCTGATGAAAGATTACATGAATTAAATAAAAACCCTTGCTTATTTTCAGATTGATTGCTTGACCTGAATATAAAATTAGTACTGCAAACTATTTTTGTATCAAACTATAAGATACAACTAAATGTTATTGTGCAGCAACGTCTCCTTGTTTAATAATGCATTTAATAGACTAAGATCTTTCTCAATAATGAAAAAATAACTTGACAAAGGAGTGGGAAAGAAACTTATTTTGGGAAGAAAATCTTATTATCCCAGATGAGCAGTGTCATTTAATAGATACAAATATATTTAAATCAATCCTAGACTCCACCACAGAAAACCAGTTGGACTTCATATGTGGAGTAATTTCATTACAATTAATTTTCTGTTCCATTTTGTCCCTAAAAGTACGCTATTCGTTTTTCCTTGTCAGAGTCACAGCACTCTGTCCCCTGCTCCTCTCCCCTCCCCAGTTTCTTCCTCTCATCCTTTTGTCAGGTTAATTAGCGCGATTAATCTATAGTTGAACTTCTGATTAAACCTCACACCACTGTGACTGAGGCTAAAAAAAACCCAAATCAGTCTGCAGAAAAACATACACACAAACACACATTTGTATATATACGGTGCAACTACACATACATTGTACTGTGTTGTACTCATTTGATCCCATAGTAAGTCTCTCTTAAAGAGACTTTTTTTGACCTGCTACTAGCTGAATTACTGTACATTTCTATGGTTTGATTGATTGATTGATCCGATCTCACATTTACCATATCTAGCAAATCTAGTTCAAACACTCGTTTCAAACATCAATCAAAAATCTATTTTAAATAGGTCTTCTTTTTCTGTCCTGGTCTGCTCGTTTCATGTCTGTTTGCGTCTGTTCAGGCTGCACAATGACAATATCTCAGTTTGCAGTCCTGCACTGAGGAGATAGACAGCCCTGCCAATTACAACCACCCACAGAGGGAGGCAGCACCAAAAAGAGATGGAGAGGGGAAGAGGGGAATAAAAGCCAGATGGAAACATCTCCTGACATTTCTCTTAAAAGCATGATTGAAATCTTGCTCTCTGAGCAGAGTGAGGTGGAGTATCCTGCTGACAAACGATAATGTGTTTCGTGTCTTTTTTCGGCCCTTTTCATTTTGGGCTGTTACTGTGCGTCACTCCCTGTGTGTCCTTTGATCGGATCCTTGTCACTGTAGATGACTTGTGGAGAGCTTTGAGCTGGGCGCGAAAGTTATTATGTCTCTCCTTTTCACACTCTTCCATCTGCCTTTTCTTCTCAAGGTTGTCCCTTCAGTCCCTTTCCTCTCTGCATTTAGATTCTTCTTTCCAACCCCCCCAGTTCACTCCTGTCTCCTCTCTTTGCCATGTCTCCATTAGGCAATTGTCTGCAGTTCACGTTAGGGTCAGAGGAACAGTCAAGCAGACTCAAGGGAGTTTAGAGAATCAATCTCTAAGAGAGCTCAAACACGCGCACAAACGCGCGCGCACACACACACGCTCACCCAGATTCAATCGCAGCATAAATAGTCCCAAAGTTGGGGCATTTACAGAAATGGTGCCTTGGACTCTAACTGGGGAGTACCCTGGCATTAACCTGGCCAACAAGTCTCTAGTGTATACACACACACACACACACACACACACACACACACACACACACACACACAGATGTACCTGAGTGTTTCTGCAGTAGAGCCTCTGCGTTTCCACAAGTTTACCAGACTAGATGAACGGCTGGCGGCTGAAGACGATTTGCCATCACCCACATGCATGCGCACCACTGTGCTAGTGGTAAAGGCACTGCGCACGTTCCGCTCTGGTTTGGCTAGAATGATGTACACCTGACAAAAAATGAGACATTGCATGTCAAATGACATATTTAGATACAGAAAGAGTTAGAAGCTCAAAAGAGATCCAAAATTATACAATAAACCACAGAAAAAGCAAAGTCCTGTATGGCTGCTCCTTTTTGTGGAAAGAAATTGTTGTTTTTTTAATGTAAAACTTAAAAGAAGCAGCGGATAACTGTTTTGATTAATTGCATTTCTGCTGTTATTTGACCACAGAGTCTCCTTAAAGCTCCTTAAGAATATCCCGCTATTGTTAAGTGGAAGAAAACATGAAGGATGATAATATTTCAAATAAGCATTTCCACATCAATGAGGGCATCTGATAAAATGATTGATAATTTATTTAAAAACTTACTTTGAATCCTCACATTCAAATGTATGGGGTTTACTTGGAGTGCTGCTCATGCATTTCCACTCTAATAACGGGGTTACTGTCAGATTGTCAATATTGTCAAAGGGGAATATTTTGGGGGATATATCAAACCATTATGTGCAAACATAAGGAGGTTTGGCAAAAGATGTCTGAAAAAGTGAACCTGAACAGTGGTAAAATTGTCTTAAATGCTCAACAGCATGATATGACAGAGAAAAAACATAGTAAAACTTATTAGTTTCTACAGTTAGCGTTAACTTGTAATAAGGCATTAAGTATTAGTGTTGCTATGGTTACCTGCAACTTAAATTAATTTTCAATTAAACTGCATTAAAGCAACACATAAAAAAAAAAACACTGTGTTTGTTTTTAGATATAAAAACATAACTGAAAAAATTCCATATGATTTAAAAGAGGTTATTAGCTTCTTCAGTTGTTTAGGAGAAAGCTGCAACAAAGTTTTGTTGTCGAACTCTAAAAATGTGGATGAAATGTGTGGCCAAACATCTTATCTTATCTTATTCTGACTATATCTGTGCTGCGAATGGGTGGTGAAGTAGAATTTTAGTGTAAGCCTTACCTTGGGCACAAACATGCAGCAGAGTGCCACTGTGGCACTGAGGCTGACGCTGAAGCACATTGTGATAATTTTGTAGTTGGAACCAAAGTAGATGGGTACAAAGGCCAGCCAGATGATGCAGGTGGTGTACATGGTAAAGGCAATGTACTTTGCCTCATTGAAATTAGCTGGGACATTGCGGGTCTTCAAGAGAGAGAATCAGAGAGAAAGTCTAAGCAGATGTTCAAATAACTTCTTCACTGTTGCTGACTTCTGTGAATTCTGCCTCAAATTGGGAACACAAAACAAGATAGACACTGTCCCTGACCCTGCAATTATACAAAATTAGCCAAAACATGCAGTCATCCACCATCAGAATTGTATTGGCTTCCTCTTCTGACGTCCATAAACATGGTTAATTTATGCAGTTGATGTGCTGTGTGCTTCAGCTTTTGTCTACTTTTATTATTTTGCCCTCACATTGTACAGAAAATGGATGGTTGCATTCTGCTAATAATCAAGCACTGACATTAAAATGGGTTTGGTGTAATAGAATTTAAATCACTGCTGTTAAAAGGCTGAGGAAGACAAAACACAAACAGTGCTTCATTCAGTGCTTTCTCATTATGTCTGGGGCAGCTTAAAGAAAGGACTGTACTGTACATACTACAGACCTGCATATAATCACACACGTTCCATCACATCAGAAAACTATGGCTCCAACAACTTTTTTTGTCCCTAAAAACATACATCTTAGAAAAAAAAATGCCTTCATAGTCATTATAAGACTCGGACACAGTGTCTTTTGTCGGAATCATGTAATAGTAGATACTTTTTCTTATAGTACCTTAAAGGCATAGAAGGTGCAGCTGAGGATGAGCAGGCAATTGTATCCCAGTGGGGCAACCACAGCCAGGTTGGTGGTGTTGCAAATGAGGTTGACCTGGCGAATGCTGGGGTAGTCATGGATCACCTATGAACACCAAAAAGAAACCAGTGTGTCTGTGATACAAAGCTTGAAAAGAGTTTGATAAAATAATCTTTGCTTCCCCTCCAGAAAACTAGTAGTGATGGATACAGTAACAACAGTGGCAGTAAAAAGAGAAACCTTAATACAACATATAGAAATAAAACACTGTTTACCTTCTGTGGATGAAGACAAAATGCATCAAATGAGGTCCTAACAGGACGATGCACATTAATCTACCAATCAGTCCACTTGTTTGTGTATTCAAAGCATCAGTAATATTAAGAGGAACAGACTCTTGGGGATTAAAGTCTGCATTATGATGTAACTTAAATCTGCAATTTAACTCATTTTTTATAATTGCCCTCCATGAATCTTACTGGCTGTAGAATCTGGGCCACACCACCTTCTCTCCAACACAGAGAACTGGAGAGAGTACAGTACACACAGACACATACGAGGACAACAGCATTCACACAGATAGGACAAACTGGCAAACACCACGGAGACAGAGCCATTAAAGACTGCACACTAGGGAGAGAGGGTGAGCACTGAATCTCCTAGGTTTATCTCTCAGCAGAGTCACTCTCACAATGAGAAACAGACACAGCTTACTTCAGGTGGCTCCATCAGGAAAAGAGCCACGATGATGCCCAGCTGCAGCAGTATGAGAAGGAAGGCGATGATGAGTTGAGCACAAGCAGACATGAAGCGAGGCTTCTTCGTGCAGATCTTCTTTTTGCTGCCAGCCAGGATCCGAGCGATGCGGTTTGTCTACAGTCACATCACAATCACCATCAAGACATTTTAAGTAGCTGAGCACGCTGCATTCTGTCTGTCTGCTTTCTGTAGTTATGTCCACATATTGTCTTCTGTCGTTGCGAAAACATATTAGTGAGAAACCTTTTGGTAGAAAAGAAATACTGCACACTGGAGTCAAAGTCTAGCGTAATAAGCTGAGGGTCATTCCTACTGCAGCTGCCTGACATAGTCCCTCTTCAGGCCTCACTCCTAAAACCTCAACGGACAGAGGAAGGAAAGACTTTTGGCACTCTCTGATGTTGTCCTATCACTCTAACTATTAAGGAATGGAAGGGGTAACAGCAAGTGTACTGAGGGACTCTGTTTATTTCCCTGTTTCTTTCTAATTAGTCCCAGTTCTGATTCGACCCACATATCCCTATTTGTTTCTAGCCAGACTTTTTGCTGTCGCTATTCCCCACACACTATTGATTAAGGCAGGTAAGCACAGGTCAAAGGAAGTCTCACAGCTGATATAACAGACATCTCATAATTAACAAATTTTTAAGTCAGTCCTCACCTTGGTGACAAGCGCAGAGTAACTCATGGCAGGTGACAGGCCTATTCCCAGTCGTTGGACGTAGCAGTGAATGACATGGGGTTTGGCTATGAGGCTGAAGGTGCACAGGTACCCCAGGCAGATCCCTGCCAGTATTATGTAACACAGCTCCCTACTGGAGGATTTCACTACAGGGGTGTCCCGGAACCTTGAAAACAGAAACATTCAGAAACACAAACGTGAAGTGAAGAAAAACCCACCACACAAATACATTTAGAAATCTTAAGAGTATAAAAGCTGCGTAGTCCAGCTCTGTTGGCCTTTTTCATCTCAGATCATATATTTTCTAAAAGGATGAGATATTGGTTACCTGATGAAAACTGCAGTGACGAAGAATGTGGCCATTTGACCAAGGCAGGCAAAGACCACAGCAGCAATGGGTTCAGGGTCTCCCCACCGCAGGTACTCCACTGGGATTGAATCACAGCCTGTAGATACAAGAGGAGCATTTCTTGATAAAAAATCAATCCAACTTTCATTGTGCCTGAGGCCCAGCACACAAAGGGATTTCAGTGGAGTAGAACTTCAATACTGTCGAACCTTTAACGGTTCAATATACCGTTTAGTATCTGTATCATTTATGTTCTCTGTCTTTCAATTCACTTTTGTTTCTCTTTCTCTCATGACTAGAAAATACTGAATAAATACATTTGTGCATTTGTGTTTCTTCATTACTAAACATTGCATACCTTTCAACTATGTACTACACTACTCTGTTGTCAGTGTTTTATTTATGCTTCTTATCCCATTGTCTGTGTATCTACAGTATTTTTCCCTCTCTTGTTGTTACCCTTTGATTCAGTCTGTATTATGTCACCTTTTTTTTTGGAATGTCCCCTCCTCAGTCTATCCACTCTTTTCTATCTCCCCAATCCCACTTTTTCCTCATTCTGAAACTTTCTCCCTAATTCACTCCATTCCTTCCTGTTTCCATCAGTCTTTCATTTTGGCAAGGAGATAAAATGTTAGTAATAAAAGGGGCAGTTCTATTTAGGAACTGTCTTAAAGCTTCCTGAAATTATCAGGCTGGGTAGTCTAGCTATACTGTAACCTGTCTGTCTTGAGCGTTTTATGTCCTCCATCTCTATTTCTCACAAAGAGAAAACATTCATTAGAAGAAGACTTGAGTAATTTAATGTCTGCCAATAAAGTTTATTAAGTCACTAATGTGGTTAGGTCTAAGGATACAAATAGCCGCCTAATGGCTGAATGGAAGCCAAAGGGAAAGTAAGAGATGGACAGAAAATAAATCTGGCCTTATCCTGTTGCAGAAGATGCCTTTCAGTCTCAAGTGCCATTTCAGTTAAAATTACATTAAATCTTTCTCACGCTGTGTGAAGAAAAAGTCAAAACCCACAGATAATATATTTTATTCTCACTAAGGAATTGCTCCTATGCAAATTAAACACATCAACATTGAGCAGGCAGTCCTTTTTTAAATTTTACCAGGGCCACCTTTGAGAGAGACAACATGAGTCTCTGGCCTAGCAATTTCAGAAATCATCTGCACGTAGACATTGGTTCAGAAAATCTAAGATTTCAGTCTTTCTCACAGATTTTCTCAGAGCACTTCTTACATCTGCATGTGAATACTTTGACCCAAAGACAAACTGGTGCATTTGGGGAGGTGGAATATTTCTAGGAGGGTTCAGTCGATATAAAGTTTTGAGGCAAACTCTTTCAAACATTCTCAGAGACAGACTATGGAACTTCACCCATCAGTGAAAAGGCTCAAGTCCCAAAGCTAATCCTCTCTTTTTCTGCTCCTTTCAATCTCCCAGGCCTCTATTCATCTCCATCTGCCTCTCCCTCCCTCCCTCTCTTTCAGATTCACTTTTTCCTTCCCCCTATGTTTCCCAGTCACTTGTCTCTCACTGTCTTTTTGAAATTTTTCCTCTATTGCTTTCCAAAAACTGCTGTTGCTCGCTTTGGTTTTCACATCCTCTTCACCTCTGTCCCTGGCTGATGGGGCCTTGTTATATTGCTTCTTCTCCCTTTGCCTCTTTATCTCTCCCTCTCTTCATCTCTATGTCTGCTGGAGGAACAGGGCAAGTAGTTTGTTTACACCTCATTATTATTGTTCTGCACAGCCCCACAGGGAAACACGCAGCACTTATTGTTGATGAAATGGGTCATATAAATGTACTCACGCGCATGAAGAACACAAAGCTATACATGGGTAACCCAAACCATGTTTTCAATCTTCATCTCCATCCTTTTTCACTGTCAACTTGTTATTTGTTGTTTTCTCAGAGCTTTGGTCTTTGCTTTCATTTAAGGGGGCTTCTTTGTAGGGTAGTGAAGCTCAATCAGAATTTTTAGTAGGCATCGATTAATGTTTTAATCATTAAGCTTGGCAAGGAGTATGTAACCGGTATAATGAGCAGCTGAAAGTATAACAAGGCAATATCCAGCCTCCTCGAACGCATTGGAGGGGAAATTAATTTTCATTGCATCTGTAATGTATTTGCATTGTAAGCTGCTCCTGATGCAGAATAATTAAAACATTGGTGACCATGTTGGTAACACATTACAGGGATGAGAGAGGAGGAGGGAGGAGGGAACAGAGGGATTATCTCTCAGTTTCTATGTCTTATGAATCTGGTGCAGGACTTAAATTTGTAATAATATGTGACAATCACCAAGAGCCAGCCCACCATCTGCACTGAATACATATAGAATAGTAAAGCACAGATCACAACCGGCATCATTATCTGGTGATTGGATGGACACTGTCTTAAAAATAAGCATTCTGATTGATAAAACAATGTGAATGGGTGAAATAATATATCAGTAATAAGGAAGGACAAATTAAATTAGCAGCAGGGAACAAGATGCGTGTACCTCCTCATTAAGAGATTCCCCATTCATGCATGGGGCCCAGCTGCTTGACTTCACTCTTTAAATCATCGGACATGCAAAGATGATCACTCAGGAATTAATGTTAATCAATGTTTTGCATTCTTCAACACAACCAAACTATTACACACAGCCCAGGCTAAAATAATTAAACTGTTTAAGTTTAATTTTCCAGCTATTATCTATTTCCTCTCGAGTGTGTTCGTTTGTCTTATTAAGCTTATAATACTAGAGAATTTTGTTTTGTTCCTTCGATGTCTCGCATTTCTCGCTGGAACTAAATTTGAATATTTCATTTGCATGGAAAATTTTACAATTACAGAAAACAGAGCTTATAATTACAAAACAGACAACTTAAATAAATAATAATGAATAATAAATAAAATACACTAGGAATTTGTTTAAAAACTGCTCATCACAATTAAAACATCAAGATGGCCTACAGGGAATAGAAAAGTTGCAGTGACATGTGAGTGTTGTTGTTTAAACTATGGACTACAGATATTTTGGGTGGGAGGTGGGTATAATGGAATCCTCTATCAGACAAATCTTATTCAATTAAACTTCCTTTCATTCTATCACAATTTACACATATTGTGCATGCACACACACACAGAGGTCATTTCCTCTGAATAACACAATTACTATTGCAATTTTACAGGAATTTCACCCTCCAGCAGGACACATATTACAGTATAATTTATGTTATAATTGCGATGTTCCTATTAAAAAATGTTGTAGCAAAGTAGTGTGACTACACTTCAGTGTGAAAACACTCAAACACACAAAGACTAACCTGTGAGGTCATCAGTCGGCCAGGTACCCAGTTCGCAGGCTCGGCAGGTGTACTCATCGAACACAAACTCGTTTTCTTTACATGGAGTGCACGTCCAGCAGCAGCTCACCTCACCTTTACGGATTACCTGGAAGAAACAGAATGCACAATAGCTGTGTGTACAGGATTCACAGTACTGCCTTCAATGCTTTTTCAACAATTGCTTACTGCAATGTACAGACTTTATTTACAACTTTATGTATTTTATATAGCTTATAAAAACAGAAAAACTATACCATCTGACCAAAAAAAAAAAAATGTCTATATTAGTGCTTTTACCTTAATTTGCCCTTTATCACAAGGTTCACTGCAGACTGACTTAATAATGGCGTCTTTGCTGGGCCAAATTTCATCGTCATCTATCTTCAAGCCTCTGTTGTCCCAGCTGCCAACATTAATGTAGTCATAGTAGTCTTTCCCCATCTTTTTGAAATTCATTATTTCATACCTATGGATAAAAGTCACAAACCGAATGCACATTCAACACATCAATTCATGTGTCAAATTCTGACTAATCCAACAGGTCATAGAAAATTATATATCAGTGGCAGTGATGATCAGTTATCAGTGACATTGCCTACCTGCCTGGTGAGTCTCCGTTCTCATCAAATAATATTCCCTCTCCTGATACGCCTGTAAAGTTGGTTTTCATGAGGAAGTCCAAAAGCGTAGCACCATCTATAGGTCTCATGGCATCACACAGGCCCTTAAAATACATGAACAGACACAAGTTAAAAAAAAAAATGCATAAAATCTAAAAAAAATATTTCTGTAGGTAAAACTAAGTAAATGTTGTGTACAATATATAGTACATATTACTAAAGACAATTTTCATACAAATCAAAACACCAGCAAATAAGTTTCCCCCTCCTTTCAGGTTCATGAAAATTTGAATAGGCAGTGTAGCAAGTTGTTTTTCTATGCAACGACTGTGTCATTTAAACCTATCACTGCAACAGTCAAAAGTGCCAAATTGAATAATTTTAATATCTTTACTCAAAAGACTGTATTGAAATATTACAGACCACAGTCAATCCCACAAAGTCATAACACTGATGTAGTTTCCTCTCTATTCTATGGGTAAACTTTAGGTAAACTTGTGTACATTTCTATCTAAATTCCTAAACTGACACATAATAAGTAATGGTTACAGTATATGTGATCATCACGTTCCATGGTTCCACTGTATATGTAAGTCAAAATGGTCATCATGAAAACAAGATCAAGTGCAATATACCAGACTACCCAGGTAATACCTTCCATTATAATCCTTATCATGCATCCCTCATCTCTTCCTTTACCTTCTTGATTTATTTTAGTGTGTCTACTCATCCATCCGAGCGGTACCTACCTGATAATCTGGGCAGAGTGAGCGTTGCATGTTATGCAGGCCATACGCCATAGAGTAGATGGCATTAATGACAAACCCCATCTTAGTGTCCTGTGCATACTGCTGCCGAAGCGACTCTCGCTCTGCAGAGATGGATGGGTAGAGGTGGGGGAGGGGGTAGAGAGAGTAAAGCAGGTATATTAGAGAAACTTCCTTATTTGTTTTATGAAACACAGTCTGCTTTTCTTTTCCTGACATCAAAAGCCACTCTCTTTCCTCCCATCAACCACTTCCCTCCTCCACTTCTAATTTCTTTCCGCTTCGTTCTGTGTCCTGTTGATTTGTATTCAATTTCATATATCGTTAGAACATGAGACATGACTCCCTTTGAAGCACCTCTTACATACCGTTTTGCGCATGAATGGATGGAATGAAACAGAGAGAGAAAGATGGGGGGCACTGAATACAAAGAAAAAGAGGGAGGGCACGCCAATAAGCACAAGGGATATCTCCAGAGGAACTGGAAAGCTGTGTTCATCCATCTGGCATGTGTAGGTATGTGGGTGTGTATTCAGTCTATTTGAATGTCATGTATGTTATTTGCATTAATAGTGGCCATTATTAAATCACTACAAATGCAGATTGCTACTGTATCCTGTCACAGAGCACCAAAACAATGGATCTTCTCTCATTTTTGGAACAACAGATGATCGATGTCCCAACAGAGCTACAGTACAGCTATAGGACCCTGTGTCCCTATTTCTACTGTGTTCAAAAGGTCAGCTTCAAGTTGTATGCCAATGTGTTCTGTTGCTTTACAATCAAATGAAGCATTGAACTATACCAATTACTCAAGGGTGAAAGAAAAATTAGCAAAATTTCAAAATATTTAATTTTTTGGTCCTCATATGTTTTTTGGGATATATACTCACTGCTGCAGGTTCGGTTGTATTTGCTGCTCTCCTGAGGATGGCCTTTGAGTCGACAGTGGAAACGATGCTGCCAGAACTCCAGAAACCATGGGTTTCTGTGGTTGTTCTCAGGACGAAGCTTAAGGTAGTACTCATCAAACCACTTCACATCAGCCGACTGGAGCTTGATGGTGATACCACCAGCTGCTTCTTTAACATAGCCATCTGTTACATCATACCGGTCCGCCCATCCATCACTGCAAAGAAACACGAGCATAAACATTTAGGGAGGAAACCACATGATTGAAAGCTGAGGTCTCTCGCAAATTGGGCGGCTGGAAGCTATTGCACAGACTAGCTCAAAATGATATCATCAACGCAAGATGAGCGGACCTCGTTTTGCAGATATTTTTTCACTTCACTTATGTACAATGGGAAGAAGCAACAGTGTGTTGTCCATCTTTAAGTATTTTAAGTGGTGGAATCAGTTCATGGTGTCAAACACTAATGAAGTGCTAGCTATTTTGATAATATTTTAATTTTTTACAGACATCAATATTTTGGGTGAATTCTGAAGTGGAGCTATAGGGCAATTGTCTTTATGATTTCTGGTCTCATTTGTTAAAACTCTAAAAAAGGTTGAAATAATGTGGCTGACTCCAGACAGCTTGGACTACTCCCAGTAGCCAGCTCCTACACCTTATTGGCTTTCCATTACTATTTTTAGTGCAATTGTTCTGTGATCCAACCTGTAGTATCTACAAGAGCCCTCCCACAGGTGTGCTTTCTGCTCATGGCATTGGTTAATTTGGTCATGTGGGGCTATGGGCCAGCCCCTATACGATTTGATATTGGTAGATGAAATAATCAGCCTGGTTATCTAAGTATTAACAATACATGCAAATAATAATGTGCCAAGATGTAAAGAAGACCATGAAGCTGAAAGATTTTCCTCAAAAGGCTGGAAATACACTTCACTACATTATGCTGTGTGTGTATATGTGTATGCGTGCAGTGAACAGATAATTCGGTTGTTATTCTATGAAATTAAATGTTTGGGTAGAGAGGTGCAGCGCAGGGTCAACAAAATATTACCATAACAAATAAACCTTATTTCAGACGAGTACACACACACACACACACACACACACACACACACACACATTCACTTGATGAGTGCTCCTGTTTCCTCAGAGGAAGGGACAGACAAAGAGAATGAGAAACAGAGAGACAGGGAAGAGGCTTGGAACATGGACAAGCAGAAGGAGAAAATCTGTGAGAAAAACAGTAACAAGCAGTCATTATCGGAGAGAAGGGAGACGTGTGAGCGAGTTCTTACATCATTACTATTAATGTCCAAAATGCACCATATCACAGAGAAATAGGCATACGCACTATGCATACAAACACACTTACATGGGCATGTTGCTGAAATGATCTAGGTCAGATTGAGTATTTTGGCTGCAGCGCATAGTCGTGCCCTGTCAGACTCCAACAAGACGAACAGAACTACCTCACAATGTGCACACACACTGGAGACATACTGTATCTCTCTAGTTTGCACTTTTTGGTGAGTGAAATTTGGGTTTACTGCTCCTCAAGGAAGCACAGATGGTACAGTGAGTATGTGTGAGTCGGTGTTTATGTGTGTGTGTGTGTGTGCGTGTGCGTGTGCGTGCGCGTGTGTGTGTGTGTGTGTGTGTGTGTGTGTATGTGCGTGTGAGAGGGGTAGATAAAAGAGAGAAAAAAGAGAGAGACGTGAACAACAAATCTTATATCCTCCTTTCACTACTGCCAACATGGCCTCAAGCAAGACCAGGATACTCGGCTCTTCTAGTGGAAATTCTAGCTTTCTCTCTCTCTCTCTCTTTTCTTTCCTCTCTTTCTCTCTGAGCCTCCAGAGAACAAAACTCATTTTCTCCTACAGCAGTCCTTGCAGCCTCAGTCTGATTGGAGACCCAAAGTGTTTGTGTGCATGCATGTTAGTGTATACTGCCTCCCCTCTCTGTCACTATTTGTACCTCCTTAACTCTGCCCCACTTTCCCTTTCTTTTTGGTCTGTTGTTGTTCTTGTTACCCTCTGCCTCTCAAATGTGGTCATAAATCACAATGGAAGCAATTGTAGATGGCTACTGATTACAGACCGTGTCTGCTGCCATCTATATAAAGGTAAGTATGTTTGTGTGGATACGGTGTCATATCTGCATTGTGGCTAGGCAGCGTGGTTGTACTGTTGTAACTGATGAGTCAACAAATGCTACAGCAAATTATTTTTTTACTGATTATATTTGGTTATCTGAAATTAGTCTCTGAATCATTCAAGCATTTACCTTTTTATATACAAGAAATTCCTCTCTACCCATTCTCATCCTAGCTTGACAGTTATCAATATTTTGTCAGCCCCATGGCACATCCAGATGCAGAGAGTACCCTTTTAGCGTTTTTTAGTCTCACAGTCTGATGTAAGAGGCATAATACACCTCCATTCCTAACGCACGAGGTTTATGTATTTTTTGTTACGTTTAAGCTCATATACCACATGGTTAAAGTTAGACAATTACTGTTGTTTAGTTTCAAGTGGGATGCAAATTATGGTCTTCTGGGCAATTAAGAAGGGTGTAAATTGCCTGAAACTAAAGCAGTCGACATTAAATTATTTCTGCATTTATGAGTCCTTGTGCATCTCTTCCTGATGCAAAAAGGTGCATCTTCTGCATGTTGATGTGCGGAGGGGCAATGACAAAACATCATAACTGACGTGCTAGCCATGAGAATGGGCAGTTTGTTTGGCTTTGATTTTTTTTAAAAATGATTCAAATACGGCAGCACAGTGGTGCAGTGGTTAGCACTGTCGCCTCACAGGAAGAAGGTCCTGGGTTCGATTCCGGGTCAGGGTGTTTCTGTGCGGAGTTTGCATGTTCTCCTTGTGTCTGCGTGGGTTCTCTCCGGGTACTCCGGCTTCCTCCCACAGTCCAAAAACATGCAAACTGGGGGTTAGGTTAATTGGTCACTCTAAATTGTCCGTAGGTGTGAATGTGAGTGTGGATGGTTGTTTGTCTCTACATGTCAGCCCTGCGATGAACTGGCGACTTGTACAGGGTGTCCCCCGCCTTCGCCCAAAGATGCTGAGATAGGCTCCAGCACCCCCCCGAGACCCCTAACAGGATAAGTGGTAGAAAATGGATGGATGGATGGATGGATGGATTCAAATACTAATCAGTTGACTTGTCATAACCCATGACACACCACGATGGGTCACAAGGTACAGTAAGACAGCTGAAAACCTTTGTCCTTGGTTTATATCAGGTTCGACAGAGTGTTTGGAGACCACAACAGCTCAAAAAATTGGCAAAAGTACCGATGACTGAACAAAGAAAAAATAGTAAAAAAAAAATTACAGACAACTGACAACACTGACAGGTAGAGGCAAAGAATCCTTGATCATGAATGAGCCCTTTTCTCCTTGCTATCTATCACTCTTTTGCTCTCATTAACTTTACTATGGGACTTTCCTCTGAGCCCCCCTCTTTCTGTTCTCTTTTTCTTTAAATCTAACCAGAATATGTATGTGAGGATGTCTCGGAGGATGTTTGTTGTCTCTCTCTCTTCCCTTTGTATCCTCCTTTCTTTCTCTTGCCACTTGTTTTTGGCGAGCTTCCCAGCCGGTCACACCTGCAGCTTCTAAGAGCTCAAAATGTCAAGCAATATAAACAGAAACATGCTCACAGCCACACTTCCCATAATCACCACCTGGAAATAAAAATAATTTCTAAAAAGTTCCCTTATCTCCAGCAAGAAAACTTGCTGTTGCTGCTGAGGCTTTAAATCCAGCTGTTCATCCTCTTACTCTCTCAACAAAAAGCTTCACCCCCCACTGCATTATACTGTCTGTGCAAATTTAGAACAAAATAAATAATGGCATTAATCTCCGATGAGAAAAAAAATATCCAGTGTTTAATCAACAAATTTTTATTTGCTTCTTCAGGAAGTAATATGTTTAGTCAGCTACATAAAGAGACTGGATGTGATCATTTCCTTTTAACACCATGACTTCCACGCATTGGAACAACACAAAGAGAAAAACACTGACCTCTGAATTATCCATATTTATTTCATATTTGAAATATAGCTCATGCTTGTTGATATGTAAATTAATGATTCATGGTCTTAGGTTTAATCCTGTCATGCTTAGTGGATTCTTCAGTAACACTAAATGGGTTGTTGACTTCTATAATGTTGAACCCCCACAATGATTCCACATACATAAAAGACCTGACATATCAGACAATGTAAGCAAACCATTTTGCAACAGAGATGCGACATTTTTTAACACACAGATATGTCTTCAACTGCCTCAGCTATATTTGTTGTCTTGTCCACTCACCACAGTTCGGGTTAAATGTTTGCAAACAAACAAGCAAAACAAGCAAACCACAATTTGGTGCTAATCATGAACCCAATGCTGAAGAATGTTCTTTTTTAAAATGAATAATATATTTTAACATATGTTATCATATGTGATTATAGAGTTTTTAAAAGTCAAGCCACGAAAAGAAAGGTTGAGCTGTCTTTCAGAATCTCCCAAAAAGTTCAGCGTCATTTAAGATCACCTGCTATTGGCTGGGTATATGTGGTGCTTACAGTTTCCTAATGAGTTGCAGTATATTCAGCTACAATGCTGCACCTTGGGAAAACAAACATTATTATGATATTAAAGGGCCAGTGTGTTAAAATTAGCAGCATCTACTGGTGATGTACTAGCACACGGTCCCCGACCCCAATCCACATATCAAAACTACAGTGGCCATCAATGTAAAACTTTGAAGACAGCAATGAGCAGTGTTTTGTAATGTGATGAAGTGTTTTTGGACAGAATGATAATGTCATTAAAAATGTGATTTGAATATTTAATATGTGACTCTGTTCCGAAAAATCATAAAGTTTATGTGTAGATATATCCATACTTGTTTTCACATTGTGATATATTACTAACGTTTAGGTAGCTCTTTGTGTATTAATGCTCACTAAATGTATAATGTAATTGTAGACAGCTACTGTATTTTACTGGAGTCTCATAGTGGCGACATTGTTAGTAGCGTAAGTATTTATATCTATCTCTGTTTGCATAATGACAGAGATGAAACTTTTGTGTGCTGGATAGAGGAAGAGGAAGAGGGCAGAGAGGCAGGGGCAGAGCAGTTGGCAGGGCTAGATGAGGGAGGTAACCCAGAGCATCAGCTGCAAGGGAGGAAGAGGAGAGACTGGAAGCCCTACAAAGGGATCGGACTGATGTAACACAGGTTTGTACTTATAAAACTTAGACCTATCAATAGATTAAAATATTTATTCAGGATTAATTGCACAATTGTCCATAGTTAACTCGTAAATAATCACAGAGAAACATTTCTTTTTTAAATTTACCTTAAAGGTTTTATTCAGGTTTTTTGTATTCTTATCAATTTCTATATTAATATGCGAGTGGACAAATATACTTATTTTATGCAAATCTATGTTTGTAAATGCAACAATTCAAAACAATGACAATTGCGGTCTCTAATATTCTCATACGTATTATGCATGCTCAATAAAGAATAACATGACACTCAAGCCACGCAACAACAAAATGAGCAAGCATGCAACTGAATTTCCACTGCAGGTCAAATTTCGAATTTCAGTTATGAGCTCTGCAAGCTATAAATAAGGTATTTATACTACACCTCTAAGACAATGTTAAAGTCTATTTCTTTGTGATAGAATGCATCCTAAAATCAATGATGCATACATATTGTTATAGCAAAAGATGTATAGAAATTAATTGTTATAACATGAAATGTGTCTTCAAGACTTTTTGTCTTTTCATGACTACCATTGTAACATTAAGACATTCTCAATGGAAGGGCAACCCACTCCCATGCCACTATAAATAGATTATTCTAAGGTTACATACGCACTAAAATTACCATAGGTATGAGGATTATATATATACATGTTTGCAAATAGATATTCCTCAATTCTACGCACTGGCTCTTCAAATAACAGGTTTTTTTTGATCAGATACAAGGTTTAAGAAAATTATTGTTGGGAGTACACTTATCTTTTTGAAGTGTACTGGCAGTGCACTATGTCCCTCAGAACACAAAAATAGGCCTAACATAGGTGTACAGGCGAGCCCTCTGCATACTGTGCCTTCGAGGGAGCTCTGCTCTTTTTGCCCTCAATTCAAAAGAAAAGCACTTATAGAGGCATGCGTGCTACAAAATAAACATGCACAAAAAATACACGCAGATCTTTACGGATCAACCTTTATAGTATGTAACTGTGTGGGTGAGGCTTCCACAAGAGGAATTGTTCAAGGTAAACCTGTAACTGTGTGTGTACCTGTGTGAACATATGAACATGTATTAGACTGATAAATCACTCTCTCTATTTTTGATCAAAATAATAGTTTTTAATGGTATCCGGTTTTATTTTTCTCTCCCTCTCCACATGTCTGAGTCCAAGGCCGTTGCCATGGTTTCCAGCCCACGCTCAACCTGCTGTCTGTACTTTGTGCCTCATTAGAGCACATTGAATTTTAATTCTATGCACACATACACACACACCCTCTTCCACGCTCTACCTCTCACTTACTTTTTTTATTCACTATTCAATTAACATTAGATGGCCTGTCTCTACCAATATTGGAAATGCTATTAGCATAATATTATAGTATGCCAGGGTTGTAGGCCAGTGCACTAACTAAAGCAGAACTTTTACAAACCTATTCTACATACTGGGGCCTGGGGCAGTTGCCTTTCCATTATTTTCATTCAAAGTATAAATAGTAAGTGGAACTCATTTGCAAGTGATTATTAATTTTCAGTTGGCTCTTTATTAATTGTCAAATCTCGAGCAAGATGTTTTTCACTCTGCATTCTGAGGGTGGATTTGTGCTGCTGTAACACTAAGCACACAAGTCTTTAATACAACTTGTCAATGACAGTGCAGTCAGCTATTATCACAGCTGAACGAGGATGTTATCGAAATACTGTGGAACGGTTTTTGTGCAGAACAAGAGCGCGATAACAGAGCAGAAAAATAGATCACACTACCAATGGCCCAGGTGAGCCGGGCAAGATGGAGGCAAAATGCTATGGCAGGAGATTTTCATCTGTCGCTCATGCAACTAGAAAATATGAAGTTGCATCGAGAAAAGTTGATCTAAAACTGTTCACACTCAGTTCAGAATCAATGACTGTGTGTTACAGGTCAGATTTTCAAAATTTTACCATAAACTCAATTTCTCCTATGAAATTCTGGACTCTTGTAAGACTTTTGTGTACACTCAGCTACTGAAATATAATCTGAAAACTACAAAAGGCTATTCAAGCTATTCAAGTAACTTTTTTACCTTTCCTTTCACATAAAAGGATTTGCTTCACTTTCTTCAACCTGGAGGAAATCTACTTCTTTTTGCCTCTATTGCACTGAAATTGCTTGACTTTATACTGCATCTATATATTTCTGTGCATTGTGAAATGAAGCTGACTCCAATTTAACTGCAGATGTTTTTGCTTTGCAATTTATTTGGCTGCTGGCAAACATTTTGTGTTTGGAGACTGTTTGACCAGATTCATACAGTATGTATGATGCAATTTGTAAGATGTTGAGTTGTATGCCTGGTTTGTCAAATACTAGGAATGGACAAAAAAAAAAAAAAAAAAAAAAATTAAAGCGTGTATGCAACTACCATCCAGTCTCAAAATAGGCTTTCTGCTTTAACAGGGCTCATGTTGAAACTGTCGTGATAACAAAAGGGTGTCTCGTGTTTGTTAACAGGTGGTGGTTCTTAGTATTTTGTTTTGTTTTACCTCCAGGGGAGAACTGCATTTGCTACGGCATTGTGAGACTGGATTCCACCCATCCAGTTATTGTACAAAAACAGGAAACATGAAAAGATAAATATACCACAAAAAAAATGAGAGCTCCATCATGAAAAAGGTAATAAAGGAGCCTCATAAGTGAGTTGGAGACGATGTGCAGTGCAAATATACTATAATTATCACAGTGACCTTATGACAGCTCTAAAGATGATAGTCAACTGGCTTTGTGGAAGGTGAGGGTTTTTCAAAGTTTCATCCCGAGTTTATGGTTCCATCAAGAAAAACGTATAACCTCAAAACTGGAGAAAGTAACTGAACAATACTCTGGCGAAGGACTTTAAGCCTTGATTTGCACAGTTCTGTCAACTCATCTGTGGTTTACCTAACATTCAGTTGTGGGGAGGAGCAAGATGCTCACTGTTGCCTATTTGAATAATCTTCAAATAGTTTCCGTGGTAGATCATTTTTCTTCACTTAAATGCCAATCGCCATCATACAACGTCACCATCAAAACCATGGCCTCAGTATTTGACAACCTGGGAATGAGGTAAAAGATCTATGAATGGTCTTGTATCACTGATTAGTAGTTAGTAAGTAATGCTGTAATTGTCGAAGACAAAAAGTTGAGAAGGGTGATGCTTAGAACACTTATGCTCAACAATGCTTATTGGATAGAACAAGAGCTGACTGTATGACTACACCTGGAATTCTACACAGGCCATTACTGTTAAACATTTCTTCTGAATGAGTTGATGTCATGTAATCAGTGAATGTGTCCACAGCTTTAAGTAGATATTAATTTATATTATGATTTTCCTGTGACCTCACGCTTGTTTGGTCTTGTTACGCTTGTAGATTCTGAGGCAAACCCCTGATTGCCAATGTTTCATTACAGAGTGGAGGCAGTCTAAGAGCTGTTATATTAGCAAACTTGGCTTGTTCTGTGACAACTGCAGTGAGATTATTTTAGCTTGGGAAAATAAGGTCACAGATTTTGTATCGGCCAAATATGAATCTGATCTGAAGCTGTGCTGCCATTGGGTCACTTTAGAATTTAATGTCTGCCACCTGACCCTAACCCACCCACCCTCTAGCTGCCATGGCAACCTGGCAGAGATTCTAGATGAGCATCTGCTGCATACAACCATACTGCAAACACACCAAACGAACCTGGCAGCATTAATTAGCTGGACAGACAACACAAGTCTGGAAAGTGAACACGGAGAGATGGTTACAGTCGGACAAAGCATAAAAATTGAGGGAAAGAAAGAATGTAAGCTACTCTACATGCCTGTGATCATCCACAACTTAGAGGAGTCACAGCCCTACAGGCACAGGCACAAGTTCTGCTGTCAAAATATAACCCAGAAAACAACAATAAAAAGTAGATGTTGTCCAAGGGGCTTGTGTATTTGTATAGTGTGTTTTAGAATGCTGCTGTTCATGAGCCCACACTGAAGCTTAAGGCCCCCCAAGCACCATGACACAGCAACATGTGTCAGTTTGAGTATACAAACTTATGTGCAATAGAGCTATACAGCTAATGGTAAATGGTAAATGTCCTGTATTTATATAGCGCTTTTCTAGTCATTTTTGACCACTCAAAGTGCTTTTAAACTACAGGTTTTGCATTCAGCCATTCATACACATAATTCATACACAATGGTGGTAGTGACTACCTCGCAGGCTGCCACCTTGTCATCAGAAGCGTTAACCATTAACACACACACACTCATACACTGATGGCACAGCATCAGGAGCAATTTGGGGTTCATGGACACTTCCACATGTTAACTGCAGGGTCTGGGATTGGACGACGGCTCTGCCATCTGAGCCACAGCCGCTTAAAGCTATGGTTATTTATAATTGAATAATCTGCCAATCTAAACAGTTTTTAAAAAATGTGAAAAAAAATTAAAATCACAAACTACAAAATGATGCAGCCAATCCTGATTTTTAAGAAGCTGCAAGCTGCAATAGTTTGATACTTTTGCTTTTCATTTTTGTAATGATTTTAATGAGGTACCATCATTCTAATCTAACCCTAAAGATGATAAACGATCATAAGAGGTTAATTCCTGTAAAAAAAAACAAAAAACTGTACAAATATTTAGTATTATATTTCAGTGTACTCATTGGCCCTATGGAAACAACAGCAGTCACATATTCTGACATCTAAATGTGAAGAAAGGATAGAGGTCTCCACTAGTAATCTAACAATCAATAACAATTTAAGAGAGAAGTTATAAGAAAAGTATGAGCTCTGTCATTTTTTTCATAATGGCAATTTTAATATTAAGTATCAACCGCTGCACCTCATCTATCAACATTCTCGGCCGAACAGTGGTCAAAGTTCACCATGACAGCAGCAAAAACTCATTAAGCCAAATGTCAGAAGTCTCTCATACACAGCAACAGTGGCACTAAACTGAGGGTGAGAGACGAACAAAAGCCCCTATCTGTGTGAGTGCCCAACGGTGTTATTATATGAGTGATGGGACCACTTTAAACACCCCTCAGTCAATAAATGGCACACATGTAGCAGAACAGCCCACGTCTTATTTACTTTTAGTAATCTATCAACACCACACTTTATTACCCACTGTCCCTGTGTTCTCAACTCGCTCACCATTCATCAAGTTCCTTTTTCTATTTTCTATCCACCTCTGGATTTTCTCCATTTTGTCCTCCCAATGGCTTTTTAGTATATTTCTCTTCATCTTTTTCAGTCACTTTCCTTTCTGTTTCTTTTTCCAGCCTTGTCTTGTTCTGTTGTTGGTCTTATACCTTGTTGCTATGCAAGATCTATTGAGCATTATTTATCCATCTATCTATGGATCACCATCTATTATTTTTTCCTTGTTTCTATTTTTTTTTTAGACTCACTTTTGCTCTTTATTTTCCATACTATTAATCATTACTAATCTTCCACTGAGCCATAATTCTACTGGCAGATGACCACTGAAATTCAGTTACCTAACTGTCTATGAAAAAAGGACAAAATATCATGGACTGTCTGACCCAGCCAGACAACAACACATGCAAAGAACATTTCAACAAATTAGTTTTTTTATTTCTATGAAATGATTCTATTTTTTTGTGCAGTGATACTTTCTAACCCTCTCCACATTCTCAAACCTGACAGTGCTTTTCCAACTGAAGATCAACAGCATGCACAACGTTAGAAATGCCCTCACCTCTTCAGCTGTCTGGAAAGATAAGTCACATAGAAAAACCCTCCCTTTCGCTCTCACACTCACCCACCCACACTTTTTTCAGGCTAGTTTTGGCATACAGAGCGTATTTCAGATTTTGGCAACATCGCTGATTTCCCCAGGCATCAGACGGGGGACGTGGATTTGACATGTGACGGGGGGATAGAGACAAAACTGACAAGGCAGAGGCGAGACAGAGACACAAAAAATGTTGCAGATACACGGAGAGAATATATTCAAAGGATAGTGTCAAGCAGGCAGGCAGATGACACAAGAGAAAAACTTTATACCTTATGGTTGTATGCCTTCTTACGTCAAAAAAGTTGCCATTTGCATCCCAGGGTCTTCCCTAACAATCTACAGGCTTGGCGGGCCACCAGGACAACATCAGGCCAAAAATATTTTGTTATATATGCTAAATACTGATGATATATATTATAGGATGAAAAAATCTCTATCAATAGGTATTTTCCTCTATTGTTTATATTGCTACTCTAGCAAGTTGAGCGGTGAGTGCAGACTGAATGTCAATGTTAGCATTTTCCTGTTTTGTGTCTGGTTGGGAACATGAGATGTTCTTCAAGATTCACACCTTCACTTTCAGCAGCAGTAGTGAAACAGCACACAGTAGACACCAGCTTGGTCCGGAGGAGCTGGAGCCATCATTTACTGACAACTTACTTAAACGCTAAAATTCTGAAACAAGGATTTTTCACATTGCTATTTAAATGCTTTAGCTATGACTATTGTCCCGAATATGTCACACTACATCTAATTAGTTGATCCTTGAGTCCAAAAGAAGGTTTGTGCCAATTTGTAGACATTCCCTCAAATCATTTCTCATATATCATGTTCATAGGAGTTGAATGGATGCCAATTAATAGCAAGCTAAACTTTTGGGCACTAAGTTGTAAAATGGACTTGCATTTACAGTTTTTAGCATCTTTCTGAAACTTTACTGACTCCTCACGCACTTTGCAATGTTTGTCACATTCACGCTTTCACACATACTGTACAATCATACACTGGTTGCAGACACTGCCATGTAAGGGGCCACTTGCTTGAAGGAGTGGTAACTATTCAGTCATACAATCACACACCCTCAGAGGCAATTCAGGTGTCAGTATTTTGAACAAGGACACCTGAACATGCTGAATATCTAATCGTCAATCCTCCGATTAGAAAAGGACTCTACTACTTGAGCCTCCTAATCACCTAATTTAATCAGTTCTTCCTTGAACCCAAGTGGATATTTGTGCAAAATTTGTAGAAATTCCCTCAAAGTGATCCAAAAATATTGCATTCATGAACATGGCAGGATGGAAGAATAGCCTGAAAACTTTATACCACAGCTATCGCTGACAGAGAACCAGAAGTAAAAGGGCAAAGAAGATTCATAGACACCAAATAGCAAAATATTTACTCAATCACTGTGGTTTTCCTTTTTGTTTAACACTCACCACACTCACCAATCAGAACGAGCTGGTGCAAGCTGGATAAATAAGGTGAAAAGAAGAAGCTATGTTTTATAGTGGACAAAATTTAATATAATTTAATTTTGCAGAATGAAATTTAATGTGCTTAAAGTGCATTTTGTGCATAAAGTGTGGCACTGAACTCTTGCTGACATTGACTCTCAATGAAAGGCCCTATTAGCGTAGAAATAGAAACAGAAATCCAAAGAAAAGCTGACGTTTGCGTTTAAATTTTGACAATGTAGATGCATTATTGTGCGTGCAAAATGCCACTGTTAACACCCCTCAGCCTCAAAAAAAAAAAATGGATACATAACAGTAAAAGTGAACTGAACATTCTTTTGGAATATGAAAGCTGTAATTACAAGAAATGTTTGCGGTTCTATTCACCGTATACTACAATACAGCATGTGTGTCGTAGAATGTATTCACACTTACTGTGGACTTTGCATTTCAATTTTAAAGTTTTCATACATACTCTGAGCTTTAAATATAACTTGAAATTTAATTTGAATTATTTTTTGGTTTAGTCCATAGTGAATGAGGACTAAAAAAAAATGTATATTTTAATTTTCCTTTAGATTACAGAAATTTCATAGCCAATACAAACTACAAATGAAAGTGAGAAGTACACTAAAATTAGGAGTAATGAGAGAGAAGACTGAAAACTTGAGATGGAGGGATAACATGAGTGGAGAGTGAAACCGAAGGAGGATACAAAAGAAGAAAGACACATGAGTGTAGGTAAGAGAC
>KV751316.1:1883484-1923696 GCA_001698575.1 Mola mola | reverse complement strand
AGTAACACACACACACACACACACACACACACACACATATATTTAGATGATGCGCAAATACATCCACATTGCTTTGCCAAAAATAATAAATAATGTGTTTGTGTCTGTGAGAAAAAGCTCCTGAGTGTGTGCTGTTATGACTTTCTATCTGAATATTTTGGGGCATCAGGTGGCGTTTCTACTTTGTCACTTCACTCGTTTTGAGCCAGACAGAAGAACAGTGGAGAAACAAATAAAATTTATCAGAGGAAAACTGAGCAATGCGGAAACAGACAAAAAACAGCACACAATGGAACTGTTGAAAGAAGTGGACAGGATAAAGACAACTAAATCTGCAGAGATAAGGAAAGACTGAGAAACAAGCAGTGAAACAGAGGAGAGACACAGACATCATCTCTGGAGGACAGATAGAATAACTGACTGACGGAGCGAGAGAACGAGAGGAAGAGCAGGGATTTCGTTTGGTAAGGTTAGATAACTGTGTTTCTTGGTGAGGTGGAGAAAGAAGAAGAGCAATAATGTGGTGAGACGTGAGCTGAGCAGTGCACAAAGACACACAAAGAGAAAGAAATCGAGGAGTGAGGTCATGGAGAAAAGAGTTACAGAGAAACAGAGGCACAATGGCTGTATATTCCTCCAGGTCTAGCCTCATCATGTTTTATTGCTTCACACATAAAAGTGTCATCTCTCATATTCAGCACAGTGGACATTGTAATATCACCTGCTGAGGCAATACACCACCGATGTAACATTACTCTCTCTCAGTGTCTCTCTTATTTCCGCTTTATCTTTATCACCTCAGTGTCCCCCTGGTCTCTTGCTTCCATAACCTTATCCAGCTCATTTTATTTTCTTCCAGCACTGTCTCCCTGTCTAACTTTCTACTTTCAAAGGCCACTGTTCCAAAGCCAAGCCCATTTAACTGATGTTCACCCTGGTAACAGTTCAAGTTGGGTTTGAAATGAAGCACCACCATTGTTTGGCAAAGGCATTTCCCATTTCAAACCAGCCAAACAAATCAAAAAGAGTCAAAAGACTGGTTAAAAACATCTATCTTAATACAATACCTCACATGTCAGGTACAAGACAAGACATGAGCCATGATGACAGGGAAGTAAAAAAAAGATTAATAAACTTAAAAAGATTCAAGCCCATTCTTACTTTGTGCTAATGACACAGTAGATTACTGTATGCACAAAATTATATGATGTGCTAATACATATATACACACACACACACACACAAATCTTGTGTAACCTAATGCTGGTCCATGGCTTAGTAGCAGCAGTCAAAGCTATTCCCAGTTTTATGCCAAGGCAATGATTATACTGGTTGGACTGCGTGCAGATACGCGCACACATACTACCACCACCACCATCACCACCAGCCTGTCTGTTTGACAGCAGGGATTAGCAAGAAGAGGTGCAGCTAATGCCTGGTAACGAGACATCCAGCTTATCGCCCACAGAATCATGTGTGTGTGTGTGTTTGTGTGTCAGAGAGAGAGTGAGAGCAGGGACAGAGCACGTGTGGATCCATGGTAAATTAGCAGCATGTTATTGCGGACTGATTCCCTCATCTCAGTGTTGCCACATATATCAACCAGTTTTCTCTTTATATTGTTTTCTTTGCTTCTTACATTTAAACTAAAATACACTTTGCATCAGTGCTGCTGTTGTAAATATGCCAGTATATTAAACAACATAACAATATTGATGCAATTATTGCCGGAGTTAACATTAACATAGGAAACGTAAAATATATGCCTGTTTAAGTCACAAGCATCTTTTAAATACATCTGTGAAAACTATGTGGATGTATACACACACACAAATGGACTTACAAGGGTATCACTGGTTCATATGTTTTCACTCTGATGGCAGGTGATGAGTTAATCTACACATATTAGTGGTTTTGTCTGTGCTTTCAATCAGACGACTGATCTGCTTTTCACCGCTTAGCTCTTATAATTCAGATATTTTTTCTGCCAAAATATTCCTCTAATCTGTTTCGATTCCGAGAGCTGGTGATCTGTCCATGGTGTGTCCCGCTGCCTGCCAGCCAGCTGGGATGAGCTCCAGCAAACCCCTCACCACCCTGCAATGCATGAGCGGTGATGGGTAATGGATGGATGTTTATATTTTTTAGCCACAGAGTAAAGGGTCTGCGTACCCTCTGTGTATCTTAATTAACTGTGTGAGCATACTCTGGTATCTGGATAGTGATGTTTTTTTACTGACAGCTCCACTCTCTCACATATAGCCACACTGTGTCGCTGGGGTTTATCAATGCTTAGGCTGATTTGTTTTGCTTATCAATGCTGATCTGACTTTTTGTATGGTTTTAACTGGTTGCATATACAGTATTTCACGATACCATTTATTATTTGTTTCAGTTTCATTTTACCAGTGCGTGTCACCATGTCGCTATGTTGCTATGGTAACAAGCTGTGCGGGGGCTGTGATACGGCAGGCATCAATTAAGAGATGGAGAATGAGGGAGACAAATTGAAGGGAGGGTTTAGAGTGTATGTTTGCTAAATAAGGAAATCCTTAACTCCCAACTTTGGATGTCCTTTGCATTCTAGTGGAATTAATGATTACAAGACCAAAAACAACATTTTGATGCTGAAAAGCTGATAGCAAGACAGATTTAACAGCACTGACGTGAGATCCGCTGCATGAAATTTGTAACCTATGAATCTCTGTTATCAGTATGAAAATGTTACAAAGGTGATAAAAGAAAAATTTCACTGTGTTGTCATCTGGTGCTTGCTTGGCCTGATGCTAAACTTGGCCACTACCTGCATGTCGGTCAAAAATGTGCTGGTGTTACAAAAAATTACATATTGAAGCCAATCACATTGTCTGACAGTTAAAGTCGCTCAACACAGATTTAATTAATGATTAGAGAGCAAAAATACAAGTTCAGAGTTCTGCAGGTTAAATGTTGTCTCAGTATGGTTACCCTGATAAACTTTATTAAAACAAACAGTGTACAACAGAGTCTACACTCTCACTGTTTGATTACTTTTTTAAAGACAGACAGATCTGAAGGAAAAAACAAAAATAATATGCTCTATGTTCATTTTAGATTTCCACTATATTAGATTTCTATTGCAATGTTGTAGTAGCCAAAATAATTCACAACAATGATTAAGATATCTTTAAAAAATTGGGAAATAAAAATAATACAAAATTGATATTAGTCAAATTAATTCTGAAATTACTGGATTATTTTTTGATTATTTTCTGGTAAATGCATTACTCAAAGACCAGGCACAGGGAAGTGGACAAAAAAACAAGAGCATAACTGAACAAGAGGACTTAAATGTAGGAATAAAATGGTAATTGGATATCTTATAAACAAAAGAACTACAATGCCTAAAATGTAAAATGGATTATTTACACAACATTTTTAACATCATTATTTAATTTTCAAATGTTGTAATATCAGTATATCACAAGACAACAAAGTGCACCCTTTCTGAAATAAGGCCTGACCTCTTCAGTGGATTACTTGAGGACACTGCAAAGAAGCTGCATATACAATCTTGAATGACCCTAGACTTCCTCTCCTTCCATCTGTCAAGATTCAAGATCCTCCTCAGCAAACACCAGAGACACTCCTTTACTATAGAGGAGTTCACTTAAAACATAGTAGTAGTACCATCAGTCAACAAAGTTTCTAATGGAAAAATCAAACATTAAATCCATATGCATATGCAGTCACCCTTATATTGGCCAGTGGCTTTGAATTATGAGTCCATGAACATCTATTTCACTTCTCCTTCTTTTTTGTTGTGTCTAAGGTCTCATGCAATTGGTAAAGCAAAGGTAAAGCAAATCTGATATGGCAGACTTAAGTCACAGGAAAAACAATGTTAACATGTTACCTATTAAGACAGTCTGACCCAAAAATCCAAGAGGCTTTTGGCTGTTAAGTCCATAAACAGGACAAAAGTACTTGAGAAGCAGGTCAGCAAGAAAACCTCTACAACCCTAAATGAAAAAAAAACAAACAGGACTGTGAAAATATTCACATTTACATGATATGTTTGCTTTGAATGGTATGATCCTGTTATGATCCATGTTTGCATGTGCATGCTATACTGCTGGCACACACTACTTTAGCATAACATCCATCCATTTTCTACCGCTTATCCTGTTAGGGGTCGCGGGGGGGAGGTGGGCTGGAGCCTATCTCAGCATCTTGGGGTGAAGGCGTGGGGACACCCTGGACAAGTCGCCAGTTCATCGCAGGGCTGACATATAGAGACAAACAACCATCACACTCACATTCACACCTATGGGCAATTTTAGAGTGACCAATTAACCTACCCCCAGTTTGCATGTGTTTGGACTGTGGGAGGAAGCCGGAATACCCGGAGAGAATCCACGCAGACACAGGGAGAACATGCAAACTCCGCACAGAAACGCCCTGAATCGGGAATCGAACCCAGGATCTTCTTGCTGTGAGGCGACAGCGCTAACTACTGCACCACTGTGCCACCAGCATAGCATAATACTAAATTTTGTACTTGTATGGGCGAAGGCTATATCAATGCCAGCTTCCTCAACACCTACAAAAAACATATCAATTGCCAAAGAACACTTTCCTCAATTTTCATACTGTATATATGAATGACTTTAGGTTCATGACAGCTCATTCTGGGCTGAACAATTCATGTCTGGAGTCTAAATAAACCCCTCCATTTCCTCAACATATTTGTGAGAATCAGCCAACCCATCCCATATTCAATTTATATTTCATTTAATTTGATGACCCATTTCTTGCTGCGACCCATTAACACATTAGGCAACTGAACAAATTGGCCAATGAATCCATTCAAGCATCTGTTTTACTTAACAAGCCAGGAAGAGCTGAAAAACTCCTGAATAAGACAAAGAAGTGCAGTTAATGGAATACTGAGGATTATTTTCATTTTGTCTCTCACTCTGTTATGTAATCAAATTTCTTCAATTGCTCCCATTTTTTCTGTGCCTTTCATGCCAAAGCAGAAAAAAAAAACTATTACAACACGTTATATCTTCATCACCCTCATTTCTGTTGTGTTTACGTCTCCTTTTGTCCTAAGGTTCAGTCTATTGCTCAGAGACATCACAGTTCATGTGTCTCTTAATTACTTTTCCCTGGTAACGAAAGGGCTAAATTAAGGGCCAATTCATTTCCTGTCCAGGCACTTCATGAGATAGCAGGGAAGTTCTTCAAAGATAGCCTTTCAAATGTGTGATGAATGAGAAGCAGGAGAACAAGAAGAGTAGAAAGAAAGAGGCTACAAAGCTAGTACTGCTTATGGAAATCAAGCAGAGAGAGAGAAAATTAAGTGTTGAACTGGAAGCAGTTGGTGGGACTAAAGAATACTGAGAGAAAATGTCAGTATTTGTTTGTGTATTGATGAGATTTTTGTTGTTTTTATTTTATGTCACTTAATGCCACTATAAGAAAATGTACAATGAAATGAATGTTATGAACAATAACCCAAAAAATAAAAAAACAAAAGGGAAGCCCTGTAGATTTCTAGTGGGATTAGTATGGCAACGAGTATTCAAAGGATTATTTTTGTGTCCCTCTGTGTGAGCATGTGTGTGTGTGTGTGTGTGCGTGTACGGATACCCACGTGTATTTGAATATGCTGAGCCACAAGGCTGATGTAACACTTAATTTAATCCCACAGTGTAAATCTCAGAGAATGAGCAACAAAACAGTGAACTGAGAACTCAGAACACACTAACCGGTCAAACAACACTGTTTGTTTTACCAACACACAGATTAATAAACAAACAAAGTCAAACACAGACAGATATAATGAATATTTACTCTGTGCAACCATTTTCAACCATCCCCCATCTTCTGTCTCTCCATCTCTTCTGTCTGCGTGCCTCTCTCCGTCTCATATCCTCTCTAATTCCCAGCACTTTTCCCATTGGAGTGCTCTAAGAGGATAAGGCCATTCCCTTGGAGAGCAATAAGTGAATGAATGTGTTTATAGGTGTATTCATGTGTTAACCCAAAACTGAGTGTATGCACATGCATACATGGGGACTTTTTGTATGTTACAATATTGGTAAACCAATGTACATCAAAATATAGTTGCATAGTTAGTGTGAATGTGTGTGTTTGCATGGAGGTCCACCTTAAATATGGAAGACTTTTTTAATTCCCTGTCAACAGACTCAGAGAGTTGGAATACGGTTAGAAATCCCTGTGTGCTCTCCCTTTGTTCATCAATCTCTGAATGTTTTCCTCCTCTCTAACTGCAGAGAGATGACTAACAGTCATTAATAAGACTGTCTCTTAGAGATTGAAAAAAAGAACATCAAGGGAATATGCAGCAGCAAGCCTACTTAATGATTTGATTTTTGGAAAAAGTTGAAAAAGTAGAAAGCCACCATTAACATGTGTAATGTTGAGGTACTAGTGTGGAACCAGGATGAATTACTATCATCTGTCTTTTTAAGATCCTATGATTGATAAGATTAGACTGTCAATATGTCATCAAGCATAGTTCCTGTTTCCATCCAAGAATTCTTTGATATTCTTTATTTTGAATTCAACAGCCTTTTGATGGGCTGTCACCCAAGCTGACAACAGAGAACGAAAGTCAAGGTGAAGCTTCAGACATAAACCTGCTGACAGGGTTCTTTGATATGTTTTTGGCACTTTTTATACCAAGGTAGAAAGAGATCCAACGCACATTGTTTTGACAAACTCATCAAAAATGGATTTCATTCAACAAAATAACGCCAATAACAATGTCATAAATATTGTATTTTTGGAAGATTCTTCTGAATTTTTCCAATAGACCTGCCACATATGGAATGACCACATTCTTCCGTTTTTCACTTTCTGCCTCGGGTGAGTCTGAAGAATCTTAAAAAAACACAAAATTCGAGTGATTCACACCTGGGCTCATGTGACCTTAACGATTCACATGATGCCTAGCCAGATCATCGCCCGCCCCCCCAGGCTGGTGCTTATAACCACGTCCTCTTTGTTGGTGATTTGTCTCCACCCACTCTGGGTTAAATACCTGGGTTTCCCGCACTGACCCCCAGAACTGAAGAAGCCTTTTGGATGAGAGGTGAAACATCTTCAAACAAGATAAGAAGTCCAGTTGCTTCCTACTGAACACTACATTTTTCAGTCCTTAAAAAAAAAAAAAAAAAAAAACTCAGGTTAGTAAAAAAACCTCTTTGTCCTTGATATCTCACCCACTTTTTTTTTTTTTTCAGTAGTGATCAAGTGATTTGTTTACAAAGTTAATCGTATCATTCTGTTCCTCTCCTTCCTTCACTGCATACTGTATATACACAAATTGTTCCATTTCAACTTTGATTCAAGGTCTGTCAGTTTGGTGTCTCTATGAGTAAATAGTGAACAGCTCTCCTGTGCCGATATGTTTAATCATCCATATTACTTACTGTTCCACCTTTGTTGTGCGTGTTAGAACAACCTTGGAGGTTGATATAACTCTGGTTAAACTAGCATTTGTATTTTAAGAGGTTTTTGTATGTTCATTTCGAAAGTTACACATTTCCATTGCTGCCATGTTCACATTAATATTTCTTTCTCCGGTAAGTGAATTTGTGCCTGTTTTGTCTTGTATTTTTTGGCTGTTTTGGTCTTTCTTTCTCTTGAAAACAGAATGTAGTTCCTGTTTTAAGCAATTTGCATAATTAAATTGGGTTAAAATATTGGTTTGGCTAGTTGTTTAGGGGCTTTTTACCATGGAACAGGTAAATCATAGTGCTACTCTACTCGTGATGACACAATGGTCCATATCTACATTGATTTGAGTATTTTTTTTTTTTTTTATGTAAAGTAACCATCCTTTCCTTTAGGCCAGGCGAATTTTTGGCAATAAGTAATAAGTAATAAGTAAAATTACCTTATATGACGTTTCATATCATAAGAGCCAAAGGGAATCATACTTCTAATTTTTGTCTAATTAACACCAGTGAATTTTTCTATTAAAACTTGAGTCTTCCACCTTGAAGCACCATGACACAATATTTAACTAAAAAAGAGTTTATGGTTTTGTTGTGGATAATAAGGCCCTGTCCACACTAACACAGAAATTTAGCAGACATTTTTCCTAAAAACAAAAAAAAAAAAAATTCTCATCCACACATTGTTTCATTTACATATCTCAGTACATACAACAACAGGCATGCCAGGCCACTAGGTGGCAACACCTTCCACATCGCCGAAGAACATGCATAGTGACCTGATGAAGTCAGCACATGTGGCTAAAAACCGAGCAATATACACATTAAATACCTACAGTATATATATAACCCAACCCAACAATATAAAAAAAAATGATGAGTAATGATAAAATACATTGGATTAAATAAATAAATTATAAAAGCACAAATACATTAATTGATTAACCAATTAATTAGCTAAAACAATTCAATTTTGCTCATTTTAGACTACTGAGGGGAGAAGTTAGTTCTTTGTTTAGGGTGAAATATTTATTTACAGTTACTTGAAACCTAACTGTATTATCTAAACTTTAGTCAAAAGCCACTTTGCAGAAACCAAAAGTAGAAGGATATTAATTTGTGTGGACAGACATTTTTAACATGATGCAAAGCTTAGCAAAGCTTGTTGCTATTATAGCTTGCTTATGCTCATTATGGAAAATAACTATGGCCAAGTGCAAATTGAGGTGTTATGCAATCATCGTCCAAAACATTCTGTACTTCTTGAACAAACATAAACACAGTAACGCCAATTTTCCAAAATATCTACTTTTGAAGGCATTTTAAAAACGATGTGTTGTTGAGAGGCCCAAACATGCAGGACAATTTTTGTTTTGCAAAATATCTGTGTGGAGAGGGGCTAAGTCGACAGTATGTCTGTGGCTCCATCATATATCAACTCCCTTTTAGACAATCACAGGTGCTCAACAGACAGCAACTACAAGAGACAGAGAGAATTCCTTGAAAAGAAAACATTACAATGACAATCGCACTTGCAGTGCCACATGGCAAATTTGATGTGAGATGTAGTTTGTTTTAAGGTAGTAATAGCATCAGAGATTTTAATGAGTTAATGAAATCTGTATTGCAAAATATGAATAATGGAATCAAAGAAATGAAACCTATCATAACTGAAACTGAAACTGTTCATTAATTATCCAAAGGAATAACAACATTCTTTAGGAAATGTAACTGTGAGGAATATTATTAACTAGGTTACCAAAAATCTAAATATTCCCGGAAAAGACTGAGATTAACTCAGTCCTCAATTCAGACTATAGGGAACAAGGAACAACAGTTTTTATCCGCTGACTGAAAAAAAAAAAAAAATCCCAAATTACATCATTAAACCCAGTTTAAACACATGTGAAAAGCATCAAAAACATGCTGTACCTATGTTCAAATAAAGCATCTGCCTTAGTACACCTCCAAAAATCATCCACCAAGCCACACTTTCAACATGGGACCAGTCACTCACACACACCTGCATAGATGTGCAATTTCTCATTGAGATGCACAAACTTCTATATAGGCATATGAGCATACATGTATAGTCACACCCCTAAACAAATACATATGAAAAGCAGGTTTCTTTTAATCTTTTCTGTCATCCTCCACCTGTCGTTGTTTCTACTTGTCCCCCAATGTTTAATTACCAGCAGTCTTTTATTGCAAATTATGAAAACAAAGAACAGACTTAATTTTCATCATTTGTGCAATTAAATGACATGAAGCAGTTCTAGATTTAATTATGGGTAAATTAACATGATACTAGCAAGAATTACACAGCTCCACATCAACTCAAAGACTGGAATTGATCTTCTCTGTGTGTGTATATTCATTATGTGTGCCCATGTAAATGTGTTTGCTAGTTTGCAAATGCAGACATTCCAAACCCAGTGGTGATCCCTAAATTACTCTCCTACTGTGTGGGATTTGCTTTTCATGTCAGGCAAGAAATCTTTCATTACTTTGATATCTGAAACACACACACACACACAAACTATACCTGTTGTATTTGCTCTCTGCTCTTCCTACAACTGCTAATCTCTCCTCTCTTCAATCGCATTCTCTCTTCCTTCCATTTCACGCCTTTTTTCCCTCCTTTAGTCTTTTTACCAGCTCTGCCCTCGCCATGCCTTTGATCTCGTCTCGCTACTGAGGTGTACAATCCACTAAAGGACAATTCTAGAAACGTGAAGGTTTGAGACATGAGCCACTCAGATGTTTTGCTACGAGATGCTTTTTAACCTCTCTTCCAAATTTATCTTAGTTTAAAACCATAAGGAAGTGTGGAATTAAGAGATAGGGTGTGGTGTGAAATGGAACACTGCTGACCTTTGTGAAAAGACAGTCGAAGGTCTCTGTTCTCATACATCAAATGAGCGAGACCCATCAGGACAGTCTAAACAGGATAGTTATGGGACACGATAGAGTAGTGGGGTTGTGTTAAAGCTCAGCGATACGTATCAGCATTATCGAAAAACCCCTTCTAACAGAGTTGAATGTAGTAAATGGCAATATGACAGTAGACATTTCCTGACAGGCAACCACACATATATAGATGTGCCCAAGCATGCACATAGCCATTCACGTAAACACATGCGCATGCGCAACATATCGCCCCGGCTTCTATGCTGGATTCATCCAAATATGGTAGGAGATATTTCCATGGCAACAGCAGGCAGAAAGGGGTGCAGACTTGAGCTGGTGATCTCCAGAGAGAGTCTCCTTTTTGACTTTTGATTCAAACTATCCTCTGTCAGTTCATTCAACAGCGAAGTCATTTTTTTTCAGCCCCAGTTAAAACACATACAATCCAGACTCGGTTACAAACAGGCTGCTATGAAAATGCAGCCGCAATACTGCAAGGTTGCAGAACTTGCATGCACTGTATTTGCACTGTATCACCACTTTTTTCGGCTGTTTTTTAACAACTTGGGTTTCCTCATCATGGATTCACACGCCACAGAGAACATTTCCCTGAAATCTGTTGCTAAACATTTGCAAGTGAGAAAATAAGGGCCCTCTATAAATAGCAATGCTAGAGTGGACATACAGCAACAAATAAAATACAGACGGTGCTTTTGCGGGAAGTATATTACAAATTGTAATAACTGACCATAAAATACAGAGTTGTTGTTATTATGAAGCTGAATTATTATCACTGACCACTCTGCCCCGTCTGGAAAACCATCGTGAGGAGGGACTTTGAATCAGTCCATTTTGTGGAGACACCTGTGTATGTCTGCATATAACGTGTGGTGTAAATAACACCTAATCCTTTTTCAAAGTCACATACTGTAGATATGGATTCTCACGTGAGGCGAAATGTTAAATGCAAACTTGCTGAGCCACACATCACAAGTACAGTAGGCTTTCTGCCATGGTGTCACATCATTTTCCCTGTTTGCTTCAGGTAACATGAACATTTAATTGCAGTATATAATTCATACATTAAAATAATAAGGGAACAGCAACTATGACTCTGACCATGGACGTCTGGTATTGCAGCCAGTAGAGCGAAAATTAAAAATATGATCAGTCTATAATTTTTACACATAATATTCAATCAGTAAACTTTATTTTAATTTGATTGTTATAACAGAGATTTATAATAAAGATTTCTGTTATAACATTGTCTTCCTTGGGACTGAAGTTGGCAGCATTTAATTTAGTCATTTTATGCAAAGGAGGCCAAATGCACCCAAAACAGTGTTTTACAGGAATGTGCACAGAGCCTGATGCAGAAAGCCTAAGTTAACAAATAATGTTGATAACCAACCTTTTTTGGAGTCAGCTCACACTTAAAAGCTTATGTTAGGGCTAATACCTTCTGCCGTTTGAGCCAAAGAGTCAAGCACCTATACATTCATACCACAAACTAATTCTACTTTGGATTATACATTTGTCATGTATATAAACACACATAGACACACAAACAAATCATCAGCAAAACCATCCTGATTAAAAAAAAAGTTTAGAAGAATGTTATAAATGTAAATTAATAAAGAATGGAGTCATTACAGACATGTAGTAATTTGAAAAAAAAACTGTTTTCCTTCAAGGAAATACCTTTCATAACCAATCATTTGACTATCACCTATGACTAACCTGGGAAAACAGGTGTTTTTGAGCCTTTCTTTGGCTTCTTTGCCAGCTTATTTTTTTGCCTTTCTTCAAATTTGTTTGAAACGTGATGCTGCCAACAAATTCTGAATAAGCATATAGTATTTACAGAAATCAGTAAGTTGAAGAGATCAGGCATTTAATATATTACCTTTGTTAGTGTTTTCAGTTTGTGAAGGTAATGAATAGCAGACTTTCACATTCCTTTTTGAACGGTGACACGCATTTTGGGGAACCTTGGTTGTACGTTATTTAGAGGACTTAGAATTTCACTTTTGACAAATCAGACAACATTCATATCTGTTCACATTTGGTGTGGAACTGTGCACTATTTAAATGTAACATTTTACAAGTGGCAGCTGAAACACACATATTTGTGTCTGTCACTGACAAAAACTCACATGAATTTGAAAAGGGATAGGCTGTTTCACTTAGGGACAGATAAAAGAGATAAAACTAATGACAAGACTACATGAATTTGTGCTGGTCAGTGTGTGTATCTACAATATGACAAGTATGTGTACGTGAGACATACTGTGTGTGTACATGTGTGTGTGGTGCAGGTCTCTGTGTGTCCCATGTGACTCTAGATATTTATCTCAGGCCAGCTATTCTTTAATTGGTCTGCAGCCTGCTGGCACCACAAGGAATTATAGGACAGAAGCAATCAATACATTCAAGCTCCAAATCCAGACTGTGTGTGTGTATGTGTGTGTGTGTGTGTGTGTGTGTGTGTGTGTGTGTGTGTGTGTGTGTGTGTGTGTGTGTGTCTGTGAAAGCAAGAAAGGGAGAGAGAGAGAGTGCATGACATAGTTGTGGTAGTTAGCCCCAGGACCTGATGAGGATTTTTAGGATTATTTCTACAAGAACATAAAACAGAACACTGAAGAAGAACTCCTGCTGAGCCTTTTTAAAATGACAAAAATATAAAGGGCGACTTTATGTGAACAACACTGTCATTAACAATATTACTGATATTCCTAAACCAGTTGTATTACTTTATTATTATGTTATTGAGACAGTTATTAACTGTGGATCCACATACATTAATAAATCATGTGGAAAAAAAATCTAAATTTCAATATGGTTAATGATTCACACTTGGAAGCAGCCAAGTAGAGCCACAGTCAGATCGGTTGGCCGCTGAGCATCTCCATTGCAGCAGTTGCGGTTAGGGTCTTGCTCAAGGGAACTGCAGTGATGGTAATGAGGCAGCTGTGAGCGCTACATTTTACTTTTTCTACTTAATTTTATCCTGCCAGTCCAGTGAAACAATCTCCCAGGCACAATTTTCTCTATCCTTTAGGCCATCACCATTAATAAGGCAGCCATGCGATGTCACAGGGAACAAAACAGAAAAAAAAAAAAAGCTGAATTATTTTTGTCAGCGATTCAAGATTTACAAAGATGTATCTAGATTTAGAATTTAAATTAAAAAAAATAACCCCCTCGCAGTTATATGCCTCAACATAGGTTGGTAATCTTATTTCTTTAATTAAAAAGGTGTAGGCCAATTTTTGTAATACACTGGATTGTACAAGTGATTACATGTTTGGGGGTCAAATTGCTGTATAAAACAATCAAAAATAAATAGGGATATACACTTTGTCTTCAAATGGAAGAGCAAGAATACAAGTGACGATTTAAGTTTGAATAACATTTATGATAGATACAGTGACCTTGACTTTTGACCTCCAAAATTTAATCAGTTCATTCTTGAGTCAGAGTGGAAAATTATACAAAGTTTGAGGAAAATTCCTCAAAGCATTTCAGAGATATCATTTTCACAAGAAAAGACCGGACAGACTTACGATGGACTTACGCACACCAAGGGGATGGACAACCCGAAAACATTTTGCCTCTGGCCCGAACTGGCCAGCACAGCGCCATGAAAATAGAATAAAGAAGAACCTCAAGACATATAATGTAAGAGGTGATAATACAGAAAGACAGGATTCATGGAGAAGGCACCATTCATCTTAAATTACTGTACAACATCTAATACTCTTAATCCAGCGCCTTAGACCAATCGGCCACACTACGTCTCAGGGGCGGCACAGTGGCGCAGCGGTTAGCGCTGTCACCTCACAGCAAGAAGGTCCTGGGCGTTTCTGTGCGGAGTTTGCATGTTCTCCTTGTGTCTGCGTGGGTTCTCTCCGGGTACTCCGGCTTCCTCCCACAGTCAAAAAATATGCAAAAAACTGGGGGTAGGTTAATTGGTCACTCTAAATTGACCGTAGGTGTGAATGTGAGTGTGGATGGTTGTTTGTCTATATATATGTCAGCCCTGCGATAAACTGGTGACTTGTCCAGGGTGTCCCCCGCCTTCGCCCCAAGATGCTGAGATAGGCTCCAGCCCCCCCATGACCCCTAACAGGATAAGCGGAAGAAAAAGGATGGATGGATGGATCTAGTACTCTGTCAAAACTAATTAAAATGCCTTGTGAAGATTTTAAGGTATTACAGTCTATGAATGACCAGTCATCTGGCCTCAGTAAGTAAATAATCATCTGTGTTCTCTTACGGTGATGCAATAATCCTGGCTTCAGACAGGATGTGCTTCAAGATGTATGGCAAAAATATTTGATTTATAATTTAATTTTACTATTCAGCCTCTGAAAACACACTAGTGCAAAGTCAAATTATATTTGAGTTTTAGTTGATATAAATGATTTTCCCTTTCCTTTTAAGAATTTCTAATGATAACTGCAATTCACACTAATTATTAGAGGAGGAAAGAGCGCTGCTGTGGGCTTTTCCTCCCCTTTGTAGCTTCATGCCAGCACTCAAAATTGATAGGTTCCTTTGCAATATTATTTGGAATGACACTGTCCATCAAACACTGTGTACCTCGTCACCACTCAAAATCAGTGTTCCTTCCCTTTAGTTGTACGAAGACAGGATTTTTCTCTCTCCTTCATTAGCTTTCCTTCCACTTTCATCTCCAAAACAAAGCACCATTGACAGGATGTACAAGTTATTTAGTGTGATTTAAAACTTTACCTCATTCTCCGCAGGATGACAGCAGTGATGACGATGTAGATGAAGATGATGATGATGTGTAAGATGAGCATGATGATAATGAGCATCATGGTGGCGATGACAACAAAACTGCTATGATATAGTTACACAGCACAGATCACTGGGGGAAGAGTAGAATAGAATTGAACAGGATTATATTTGTGGCATTTGAATAGTAGTCACATGGTGATCAAATTCAGTCTACTCAAAGTCTATATTGTTCTCTGCATATTGGCAGGGATACATGCTAAAACCATTATTCATCTTATTTTTATTACACAGGTGGCATGGCAACAAAAACCTAAGAAGCAAGTTTCATTTACACGGTATAAAAGCAGACACACATACACATTTTCTCTTGCATATACGTGCACATACTGACATAAAAACAGTCCATCTGGATGACTATTTTTTATCTAAGTAAGAACAAAGCTTAATGTGAAAACCACCCCTTGAAATCAAATCAGTGTTTGTGTCAGTGTATGATTTTCTGAATTTACAAAGAGCAGTGATGTCTCCTCCTTTATGGTTGGGATAAACACTCTAATTGGGTATTTATCAGCATTCAGTGGACTTCTACTCAATCATTTTACATAGGCATGGCACTCGACAGCTTTTCCATTGAGAAGTCACAGTAGTTACTGCAAATTAACTGCTTAAATGAGGTTGAAAATTAGTTTTTGAACAACGTAGACTCACCAAAGAACTGGATATTATCTAGTTTATTGTGCCAAAGAATAAATTTCACTTCTTACTCAGTGATACTGTGAAGTCCTAACTGTTCTTTGTACCTGGGTTTTCCCACACAAGCAGGCAACATCCAGTGAAATAATCTCCTCAAAACAAAGTATTCCACATTTATCACACAGTCTAAAAAAAAAAATATCCGTGTAACTCATTTCAGCTAATTATAGTGTTTGGTCAACTAAGCTTATCATTCTCTTGATAAATGGCAATTAAGAAAATAAACAAACAAACAACTTGAGGCAAATGGCTCAATCTAAAGCTGCCATGATTAATCAATCAACTGATTGGTCAACTCAAAGAAAAATGTAAACAATTTTATAATGTAGGGGATTTCGGGGGTTTTTTGATGGCAAAATAAAGACTCGGGCTAAACAAAGGAATATTCTTACCACAAATGAATGCTAGATATAGCCCTGGCTCAGTCAATGACAGTCACTAGCTAGATGGACATGACATTGGTTGAAATTAGTTTCATGTAGATACCTATTAGCTGAGCTCCTATTTTTATATATAGCAGTCAATTAATCATAAGAGGTTTACGTCAGCACAGAGCCAAGGCTATCCCTCTTCAAATACCCAATGGATCACAGTTTGATCAAAACCACCGGGCTACAGCATGTGGGACACACTAGTTACAAAAAGATTTACAGTTTCTATTGATCCAATCACACTTAATACTGAGACAAATTAAAGAATCAAGAAAGTTATGTGAGTTGCAGGACAGACAGTTGGGAAATTGCCTCATTTACAGCAATGAGCGACTACCCAACAAAAAACATCGAAACCGAAACGTGTAGCTCCACTGACCTGCCGATGAGGAGGAACTCCCCTACCAGTCCCTGGCGTCTCATAGCCATGAGGATGTTGCGGATAGTCATGCCTTCACAGAAACATGCTACCACCCTGGCCTTGGGCAGGTGGGCCCTTAGTCTCTCCAGCAGCCGGTCAAAGCTCTGCTCTCCAGCATTGCTCCAAATTTTGCCTGAGAAAAACATAGCAGATAAATGCAAATGTGGCCTCTAACATTGGTGATATGATTCAATACAGATAACAAAACAGCATGAGAATGTTTATTATTAGAAAATATTCTATATACACACGCAATTATTTCTTAGTTTATTACTATCGTCTTGACCTGAGTTTCTTACCAGAGTGGGCAATGCAGATGCCTTCCTTGGCTGCCATGTCCTTAAATGCTTCCATGCCACTTTCACCATAGTTGCCTGTAAAACCACAGAAAGATAAGGATGACAGGTATTTATTAGCTTATTTTTCTATGATATAAACTTCTGTTTGAAAAGCAGAGGAGCGTAAATGAATGTTTAGAAAAAATAATGATAGAAACAAGTATACAAGCATGCAAACACATCAGAAGATTTGAATAACAAAGATTATCATTTCAAATTAAGTTGAGATTTAAGGAAGAATAAACGCGGGGTTGGAATGTACAGTAACTGACTGATGAAATTATCATCAGCCAGTGTAAAATCCAAAGCAATATCCAAGTACACTGAAGAATTTCAGAACAAAGCTGACACGGTGTGCAAAGTACGATTTCAGCTTTCATATAGTTTTGCGTATAAAATACTGCAGTGGTCACGACGGTGCTGTTTGACACAAAGAGCACACCAGAGACAGCACAGTGACTGCCACACAACTTCATTAGTGGCGTCATCGACACATCTTCACCACCTGCATCTATTGACAGTGTAAAGTCTGGAAATAAAACCAGTAACGCCAGAACAAAACTGTAAAGAAATGCGTTTCACGAATCAAACATTTTCAAATAATATCCCAGGGTGGGGGACAATCACAGTCATTTTGCCATGGTTTGAAGCACTCAGTCCAATTGTGAAACATTAATAATGCAAAAATCTGCATGGTGAATGCATAGACCTGGACTGCTTGAAGACTGAATGAAACAATAACATCATGTTAAATCCCACCTGTCTATGTTGGAAAAACACATTTTTAACTTCATCTGATATTGGCTTGATTTACCACAGAAAACCTTCAACCAGCAGGCTCATTTCTATGCATAAACATCCATAAGGTGCTTTACATTGACCGTTTATGGTTGAATGTGGGCATGTTCAGGGGCATTTATGAGGCGGATCGAGCACTTGTATGTGCACAAAGTTTGTTAAATGAGACCCCTAAACCCTACGGCTTTATAAAAAACATGCTCACTGCAGTAATTTGCCTGCTACTGTGCTACTTATAAACGCTCAAATTTATGTCAAAGAAAGCTTCTCCCCACTGTGGCACCTGTTTCTTTGCCAGAGAAAGTGGGTGACCTGGAATTTATGCTAATGAAGGGCTGTACACACTGGCAAAGGATATGATAGGGTTCCCCATTCTTTAATTTCTATTTCACTCCCTTTTATTTATTTCTTTCCTTTCCCTGTTGATAGAAGCATAGAACAAAAATCTCTCTCTCACCCTTTGCACTAGCATTTCTATCAAACTGTTGGAAATTAATGGCGCTGTTATATTTCCTAATGATTCCTCTCTTTTAATGTTACAATGCAGTCTAATTACGATTCATTGATCTGAGCTCTAATGATGTTGAGGAACAAGAAGAGGTCAAAGGAGAAAAAGTGAAAAGAGAACACTGAGAGAAAAGGGGAAAGAGGGAACGCACACCAAAACTGAAAGGTCCCACAATCCCTGACCTAATGATGAGTGTAGTGGAGTGAAGTGTAAAGTCCTGTAATTAGTGTCTCAGTGAGAGGAGTGGGAGACAGATGGTGTAGACCATCCTTCCCCTTGTACACACCGACACTCACACAGACAGTCACACTTAAGCATGCACACACACATTCATACTACTACCAAAATCGATAAAAGCTTGTAACCTACTTCACTTTCGTCTCAACAGGGATGTATGTGTGAGACTTCTCTCTCGCGCTCGCTAAGTAAGACTGTCATGTATCTCTAACATGCATGTTCTCTGTGCTACTTTATATTACTAACACACTTTCACAAATATACACTAATGCTTCCATCCCTCCAAAACAAAAACCAACACACACAATATTCATTTCATCAGTTTTACACACTGCAGACTACAATCAAACCGAATTTTATGCAGTTAGTACAGGTAAAATGTAAATCATCAAAAAACAATAAACGATTTTCTGATCAAATACAAAATATATTAAAGGGAAGTGTAAATGAGCACGAAACACCTTACACTTCAGAATAATCACTAAATATTCCAGCTTCCAAAGCCAAACAAAAGAATGCTTGCTTCCCCGAGTTCAGCTCTGCACTTGCACCCCTTCCCCACCTGCCCCCTATTGGCCCAGCCATGCCTTCCATCCGCCCTCACTCCTGTCTCATCGTGTTACATGCTTATCTGCACACAACTAGTGGCCATAATCTCCTGTGTAGCTCCAATGATAATCATCATGTTCTGGAGCTAAACACCTCCTTTACCTCAAATTTCCTTCTCACAAGTCATGGCTTTGTTTGTTCCAACCCCTCCCACTGAAAAACATTGACAGCTTCCCTCTGTTTTTTGTATACCCCTTTCTGCCCCTAATTGATATTGGCCTTTTTTACTTCCTGAAAGTCTCCTCAGAAAAGCTGATTTTCTTTCATCTTTACACTGAAATCTACAGTTTCAATCATGAATCAAAACAGCTGCAATAGTACAAATTGGGAACGTTTTTCTTTAATCCATTAAGCCACTCTCACATGTATGCACCATACCCCTTTGATCTTTGATCTTCTCATCTCATGAAATGTTGCAATACCGCCCCCACTCTAGCCAACCTCTAGCTACATCTGCTTTTTCATTGCAGCAAATCAGCCAGTAAGACTTAAGATACGAAGATGGTTAGTGCCGTGTCTTTTCTCCCCATTTTCTTCCCCTCTCCCTCTCACCTCTCAACCAGTGTCACTCTAATCAGGCCTATTACATACAATTACATGTTCCTTCTCTTTCCCCTTTCACCCTTCCATGTCTGTTTCAGCCCTCATGTCCTTCAATCGTGGCTTCACCCGCAGTAAAACAACAACGCAAACTTTAAACATTATTATTAAAGATCATCCTCTGTCCCTGTCTTCCTATTCCTCATCATCTCACTGTTTTTCTGCTCGTTTAATTGTCACCTAATCCTTGCCACTATGCTGCATCTAGAGGCACATCTGAAGGTGCTACCTCAAAGTGCAACACACAACAAGCCTGGTGCAGACTCACGCAAACAGAAAAAACACATATGTTCACAGACTCACAAAACCTGACATACAGTTATGTCAGTTAAATGGCTGACAATTCAACATCTGACCTCAATTACAGACCTTTTATCTGCTTCATTTGCCTTAAAGTAAAGAGGGAACGGACCACACCGGGCCATCATACCGCTCGTCAGTCAATTGTCCAAATATTTTTGAGCCTCTGAAAATGGAAGTATTCTGCATAAAATGGCTGTAATTCCTTAATGGTAGATATAATATTTTGTAAAACTTCTTAAATTAAAGCTGAAAGTCTGCACGTCCATCACATCTATATTGTGTTATTTCAAGTCCATTGTGGTGGTGTATAGAGGCAAAATTGTGTCGTTGTCCAAACAATTCTGGACCTAACTGTATCCTTTTAAGTGAAAGCCTTTAAACTGTGCAGGTGATAGTTTCTATGTAAAGATCCAGTTCATAAGATTTATCAATGTAAAAATGTATCTATCACAGGAAGAATTAAAATCTAATAATCAGAGTTATGATTTTTTTATTTTATAATCACTTAAAACTAAGAATCTAACAAGACCAACTCATGTTTATCATGATTTTAGTAACCAACATAGGGGAGGGTGAGGCATGAGGTGCAACTACACAAAACTGCCTCATAGATGTGGGGGCTGGAAAACCATCCATCTAACCCAACAGAAAGCCATTAAATTGGTTCCCAGAACATTCTGAAATCTGAACCTGAGCCTATTTGAATACATCCAGTCCTGTAACCCAGGCTTAATAAAGCTCAGAAGAGCTCTTGTATTATTGGACCCCACAAGAACTGGCCCATGACCCACTTTGAATCTTCACCCCTAGGCAACACTGCCAGATGACAGTGAAAATTTAAGCAGTCTGTCATTCTACTCTACCCCCCCTCTTTAAACCTTTCTCTACACTGTCCTTCCCAACCCAGTCCACCTTCATCTTCCTCAATTCTGCCAAGACCATGACAGTTAAAAGAGGCAGAGGGCATGTTGTGCCCCTGAGACAGAGACAGAGTGGTTACAGAAAAAGAATGGAGAAAACTCAGAAGGCAGAGTGGAGGGAGAGTCTCAGGATGTCAGGATCAAAATAGCCAATAATAAATAGGAGAATGAAATTAGAGAAAATGAGGAAAAATAAAGGGGAGCAAAAGAAAAGAGTAAGAAAGTTGACATTTAGATTTACTGAGAGATTGAGCACCTTCTCTCAGAGCATGCTCGGGTGACACGTGTCACATTTCATGTCAATAAAACCCATTACGCTGAATTGAATTGAACTGAGCAGAGCGAAGCAGAGGGGAATACAAGAGGGAGACAGAGAAGTCGTGAAACTAAGGAACATTAAACTCTTCACACTGAAATGTGCTGATTCTCCTCTAAAAAATACATACAGAAAAATGAAATCCAAATGCTGCCATAGCGGTTTTTTTCACATTTAAAGACAAATGCTGCTCTTATACCCCTCCATTCTGCTTAATGTCAAGTGTTAAGAAAAGACGTGTGACGAGATCTTGCAATATTAAAATGTGACAATATTTCTCATATTGAAAAGTGAAAATCTGTATCACAAAGCCAAGGTCCATCCAACCGGTATTATGACCTGTGGGTAGAGGCAGCATGACATTGGAGTCTGGCGATATTTGCACTAATGAATCGTTGGAGTGGCAGCATTTTGGGTACCAGGTGGAAATAATAAATAGCGATAGAGTGACAGACATGACAAAAACAGTATGTAAGCAGTGTAAGAAAACATTGCCTTACACCACGGCTAGCACAAGCACTGTGCAAAAATAAATGCCTTTGCACCTCAACCTGTACAGGCTAAAACGCTCAAAGGCTCGAGTTACAGCAATAACAAGAGAGATCGGCGTTTTCATTGCAGCCGATATGAAGCCATTTTCTGGGGTAGAAAATCAGGTACAGCACAGTTGAGTTAACTTACTTTTTTTTTTTTAATTGAAATGTCAGCAGAAGATAGTTAAAGTTTGGCATCTATGCTCCGACCTTATCACTCCCCGCAGATGTTTGTTTAGAAATATTGGGGAGTAATGAGAAAACATTTTGGAACCTTCCCAGAGCCTGCAGGTGGGTGCTAGAGTGGTGATGGGGCTTAAAAAACAGGGATATATAATATTCATGCAGAGCAACAATGGCAGTGGAAGGCGGTAAGACCTCCAAATTGAGAGAGTGAGAGTGTGTATTTAGATGAAAATGAAGCGTGTTTATGTGCTTACTTGGTTGGGCAACTTAAGTTGACTGCCTCAACTAGCTCACAGCCTTCACTCCATTTCATGCACGCATCCCAGCTGGCATTTGTATTGTGTATTTACTAGTAAATAAATGTCAATGATGAATTTTGATTCACTGTTGAATATTTGCGTTTGAAAAAGTAGTAAAATGTTGTTTTACATCTTACAAAACAAATTTTTATTTTTTATATTTTTTATTGTCTTATTAACAAAATTTGTTAAAATGCTGATAAAATGATGTCTAATAATTTCAAAAGCTGAGGACATTATACAATGACTACATCTTGGTTAAAATTTCAACATTGATTTATGGGAATTGTGTTACCATTTTTACATCCATGTTGTTTGATTATAATATTATTTCAACATTGAAGGTTGGTCATGTGCTTTTCTGGGACAGGGACAAAATGTTTCAAAGTTCACACACATAAAGAAAAACATTATTCCAGTCATCTATTTCGTCATTGAAGTTTTCTTAAAATTGATGTTAAAATATTGTTTCGTATCACCCCTATTAATTAGTGTTTAAAGCAACACCAAAGTAAAAGCAGAAACCACTTCAGTTCACAGAACTGAAGAAGCCTCTTGGATGAGAGGCGAAACGTCTTCAAGAAACTACAAGAAGTCCAGTTGCCTTCAGAAGAAATACAGAGACCGACATTATTCAGAAGATTTGAGAATGAAAATGCAACAATGCTGCAATTTCGTCCCCCAACTGAACCAGGTTCCCCAGACTATTATGTGTGAAAACGACCTTCATGTACTTAGCATTTCAATTGCCTTGATTATGTTTTTAATCGCATTTTATGTCAAATGTGGCAGCAGCTCATTTGAGTTGCTATGTTTCACTGCACAATTACTAGTTCGTATGCATTTATTTATATATTCTGTGTCTGATTTGTCAGATTTTGTTGCCTCCACCCTAATTTCTGTGGAAAATCTTGACCCCCTTAATCTTGGAAACAAAATAATCACATGATGAAAGGAAGCGATGATTAAAAAATGATACCACTGCTTAAGTCATTTAATAACAAATAGAAGAAAACAGAGGAGATACGTACTGTGATAGGTTGATTAAAAGTCAGTGTTTTTCTTTGAAGGTCAGGTTTGAAAATGTGGGGGAATTGGACACCTACGCATTCAAAAAAACAGGAATTCTTGTGGAATTTTGTGTTGTAGAGTGACCTTCATATTACTGATGTGCTCATCCCAAGAAAAAGGATTGTGCTGTGCATCAATATTAGCCTTCCAGCCAGAACTGGCCAGTGATACTGTCCAGCCTAAAGAGACTCCATTATAGTATCAACATTAAAGATGTTACAAGTATATCTATTCAGGCGTTAACTGTATCTCTTTAGATGCGAAAAACACTCATACCGTTCCCCATCCAATAATATTACTTCATTACTTCAATGTAATTACTATGCTGATATTACATGTATTATTCAGTTTCCTGCATATCACTTTCTATCGTCTCTTGCCTCCAGATGCAAAATGTTAATGAAGAGATTTAATGAGTCTCTATAACCCCCCTACCAACCACCACCATCTTTCACTGAGTCTGCAGCTCCTGTAAGCTCTCTTATCTATCCAGAGCACTCAACAGTCGCACACACACACACCTTTTACTCTTTCTTGTTTTCTGGCGCTGCTTCCCCCATTCAACCTTCCACCTGTGCCTCATCTCCTGTTTTTATTCTGCGTTTTTATGCAATAAATCCTTTGTTTACTTTATTCCTCCAAGGTTTTCCAGTTTTCTCCCCTGCCATCCCATCTCTCTCTCAACCCCCTCTCCTTGTCCTCTCTCTTCTCTTCTACTCTCTTCTCTATCTGTCGCTCTTTCCTATCCCTCCCTAATTCTTTCCATCTCCAGCTCTGTGGTTGGGAGTATCGAAGAAGGCAGCAGTTGACCTTGAAGACCAGTTGCAAGGTCAGAACTTGACTGTCTGAGGAAATGCAAACACAAATACTTTCCATTCTAACACAAAAATTTAGAGAAACAACCAAAAGCTCTCGATCACAAGCACTGATAAAAAAATATACCATCATAGTAGCAGCACACCAGCAAGCTCACACACATACACACACACATTCTTAAAGAGATCAGTTCCACGAGAAGGGAAAAATAAATGTTACACTCCAGACAAATGTAATTTCTGACATAAAATTCTTACAAATATGCAAGGTGATTTGTCTGTAATCAGACTTAGAAAAATGTCTTTACATAATGCAGAGTAATCACTGCGAAATAACAACTGGGAGAACTCAAAGAAATGTCAAGATATAAATCCACAAGATTTGAAATATACATCCATCAGTGTTGTTACTAAAGTTTGAAGTGTTACAGTCCCAATCATATACACATACTATTCTGGCAATTGCTCTGATTTTATTGTGTGAATATGTAAATATTTTACATGTATATCAATTTGAACTTTTAAACATCACTTTTAAACACACTGTTTAATCATACTGCATAGTTAGAACACTAAATGTATATAGATAGATGATGTTAAGTCCAGATATTTGTAGACAACGACACAGGTTTTAATCATTTTGCCTCTATAAACCGCCACAATGGATTTGACATGAAACAATCAAGATTTAATTTAATAAGTTTTACAAAAATATGGCATTTATCCTTTAATAATTGTAGCCATTTTATACAGAGTATCACCCATTTAAGTGGTTCAAAGGTATTTGTACAATTGACTGACAAGCAGTTTCATGGCCAGGTGTTGTCCGTATAAACTTGTGTTAAAATGATGGGAAGAGAAAAGTCTCGAGAAGGAAAAGAACAGCTTATGATCCAAAGCATCCCACATCATGTGTCAAACATTGTGGAGGCAGTGTTATGGCATGGACATGTATGGTTTCCAATGGAGCAGGCTAACTGGTGTTTATTGATGACGTGAGTGCTGACAGAAGGGCCAGAATGAATTCTGAGGTGCATAGGGCCATGCTCTTTGCTCACATCAAGTTAAATGCTACAGAACTGAAAGGGCGGTGCTTTACAGATGGATAATGACCCTAAAGACTTATTAAAGGCAAGGACATGGAACATTCTTCAGTGGTCAAGTCAGTCACCTGATATCAACCATTAAGAGCAGATTTAAGGTTACTGAAGACAAAACTGAAGGCAGAAAAACCCACAAACAAGCAGTAACTGAAGGTGGCTGCAGTGAAGGCCAGACTTCAAGCAGTCATAAACTGTAACGGATTTTCATCCAAATATTAAAAAACTATTATTATATTTATAGTTTTGTTAATTAGTCCAAATACTCTGAGCCCCAAAGTACTCTGAACAAAATAGCTGTAATTCCCAAATGGTAAATGACATTTTTTGTAAAACCTCTTAAATTAAAGCTAAAAGTCTGCACTTCGATCACATCCTGACCATTTCTATTCAAATCCGTTGTGGTGCCTTTATACACCACCACAATGGATAAAAACTGTGTCACCGACCATATACTTCTAGAGTTAACTGTAGATGTTAGAATGCTCTTGTGCATGCCAGGATTTAGAGTCTTCTGTGCGTGTGTGGGTTTATTGCTCTTTATCACACACTTTCGTGTCCAACAAGCCTCCTCTCAGTGGACACATGTACACACACACAGATACAGTACCTGCATTGTCCCCCAGTTTCTATAGCACAGTCACCAAGTCTCCCACCGGTAAACCAAATGACTCAACCAACTCCCATCTTCATAGAGGGTCAGTTTGTACAGTTATATCAAATACGTCATCTACCATTATACAGGCATGGCAGGCAGGCAGGTCAATGACGCCACCCGCCAGGCCACAAATTTTTTCTATATGCCAAACACTGTCAATTTTTCACTCACTTGGAGGGCTGGGCAATATGACGATATATATTAAGGGGTGAGAGAAAATGTCTATCAAGAGATATTTTAACCTATCGTTTATACCGCCATTCTAGCAAAGCAGCAGCAGCTCCCGCTTCTCGTTCACCACATGAGATCTCGAGTATAAACAGACACAGAGAATCTCCGACAATAATCCAAGCGGTGTTAATTTAGTTCATGTAAACTATGACAAAAAATGTTCACCCATGACCTATAGTAAATGACGATGACAAGACGTTGACAAGCTATAAATAGATCATTGATAACAAAAAATGTGACCAAATGATCGTTAAGTTTCCACTGATGAGGCGTGACTAAAATGTTAGTGGTGGACAAACAGACATTCAGAATGATGATGCTCTCCTTGTCTCCTCTGTCAGAGTGTGAGCGATGAGTGCAGACTGAATGCCAGTGTTACTGTTTCCCTGCTCTGTTTCTGTGTGGGAACAGGAGATGTACGTCAGGATTAAGTCATCACCTCCGTCAAGAGTGTCATCCTGTAAGGAGCATTCCCTGTGCATATTTATAACACAATATCTAGGATTCAAATTCTTCGCATAAAAATGTCAAGATTTGAATCTAAATTCCACCAACAACATCTATAAACACCCAAGTACATCGTTTTACGGCTGAAAACTGTGGTTTTTGGGGTTTAGATATTATTTAATCCACAGGAATATCAAAATAAGTTGTCATGATGTATGTGGTTATTTTGTATACACATTATTAATTTACAGAAAACGTACTAAATCGTGATATATACATCGCTGTTGTGATGTAAGATTTTGTCCATATCGCCCAGCTGTACTCATCTGGAAATATTAATAATCACAGGGACAACACAATAATTCATTTTGCTAAAAAACTGGAGCCAAAATAAGCACGGGTGGGGAAATGGGGAGAGGGACAGATCTGGGAGAAGGAAGAAATGAGAGACAAATTCAGTATGCACGCATTGTCTCTATCAGCTCTTGCCACCGGGCCTAAAATAATTTCTAGGGAAAACACTGCTTTCCTTAAACCCTTTCCTTAATTTTCTTTGTTTACTTTAAAATCCTTGTCCAGGGCTTCATACGTTTCTCCCTTGTCATTCTTCATCCCGGCATTAGACATCTATTTTGACAGGATATCTTTTAGGCCAGACGAAACTCCACTTTTCACTTTACTCCTTGACATAATATTGGTCATTCTTATTTCTATCAGGGGGACAACCACCTGTTCTTGTGACCCCACTCATCCCATTTCCTCCAGCCATCAAGACTGATCTACTCTGTTGTTCTTTTATTTTTACACTACTTCTTTATCAACTTATTGGCTTCCAAACTTGCTTCAACCTGGCTACAGTACTTCTATTTTGAATCCCATTTACCTCAGCGCGCTGAAAACTGGAAGCTCTTTAAAACAACCCCCTCCCACATTGTCGCTATAACCGATCTCATCAGTTACATCCCTCTTGTCGCTACATTCATCTTTCATCTTGTCCTTGCCCTGAAAATACTCCTCCCTTGTTTGACTTGTATGCGTTTTTCCCTTTGGCACTCATTGAACAAAGAGGTTCCTTTTAATGAAACATCACAAATTTCTTCATACTCAATGGTTTGAGAACATTTGAGTACCTTACACTTGCACTGCTGTTCCGCTGTTTTTTTTTTGTTTTTTTTTTAATAACTAAAGGTAAGATTTTGGTTTAAAAAAATGTGATAATGAGCCAGTACAATGAGGCAGAGACAACAAAGAAGAGAGAAGAGAAAAGGAAAAGACAGGAGTCTGTATGTTAATATCTGAGCTTGGTAGAGGAGTTTAAAAGCCAGAGACAGAGTGTGTGTGGGTGGTTGTACCTTCAGTGTGTATAGCAGACACATAGCTCCAGTTGTATCTCTTGACAATGTCCACCATAGCTCTTGCTTGCTGGGCATCTGAAGGCACCACCCGCATAAAGTACTTATAAAGGCTCTGAAACAATGGAAATCAAATCACTGACAGGCAGACATATTCAAGAGCATCTCCTGTAAGACAACGGTTGAATAACAGCCAATTCTACATAATTAAGCTACAATATAGAGGCACTAACACATTATCTTTTGAGAGTTCCTCTGTACGAATTCTGTTAAACAGAAATTTGTCTACAGGTACGTGGTCTCACCTTGTCACTGAGGTCCATACTGGTGGCAGAGTAGGCAATCTGTGGTATGTTGAACAGCTGTAGAAGGTTCTGGACCTGGATGGCCACTGAGCTTGATCCCGGTCCAATTAAACCCACAATGGGTTTCTTCCCCCGCATTGGAGTGGCAGAGGGGTCTGCGCACTTCATCGGGGCTCCTCCGCCCCCTCCCCCTACCCAAGAACCTCCTCCACCCCACTCCTCGGCCTCATCCGAGGAGACCAGCGAATCCCGAATGAACTCGATGCTTTGCTCCAGAGCCACGGCCGAGTGCCAACAGGAGTCCCGGATCTCACAGCCCAGTGTGATGTTGGGAAGGATGAGTGGGTCAGCATTGATGCGGTCCAGGGTGTGCATCATCGCCTCCACCCTCTGGATGCCATACTGCTCTCGCACTGCGCCGCACTTGCGCTCGTGCACCTTTGCACAGTGCACAGAGAAAGAGAAAGGTAGACGAAATCAAACTAAATTGGCATATGGATTACAATGTTTTTTAAACTGCTCATTACTGATGATGACATTCATTATGCAAACAAATTTTCATCTATTAACAGACTAAATAAACACTAAGCATAATTTTAAAACGATGCTTTTAACACAAAGGTGATTCACTGTTGACTAATAATGGTTTTACATTCACATGTTTGCCATGTTCATTTTTACTTGTTTTCAATTATCCTTAATGGGACTGAAAAAGCTTAAAAGTCAGAGTGTGATTAAAGGTCCCTGGGGTTGGTAATGGAGGTTCAAGGTTCACGGGACTACATATCTACCCATTTTACAAATGAAATATGTTTTTTATTTTTAATATGTAGAGCAACATTATGACTCTCAAATTCTCCGATCTGCAATCATTTTTAAGCCGATCATTTTATATGCTTTATGTTGGGATATTGGGGATATGGGCTTATTCTTGCAGAATTGCACAATCCACCTTTAAATTCTTTAGCATTTTCAGTTAGCTTATATCACATCTTTATTAGCATTATTACATGTGAAAGTAGAAAATCTGCTAAAATGGAATTCCTACAAACACAATCACCACACTGTAGACAAAGACATTACACCAGAAATTACTTTGTCAGCTGGAGGCTGATGATGTACAGAGAACAATGCTCCAATGATGATGTCACCAGGTATGTGTGCGACAACGCGCCGTTCGCTCAATTGGACAGAGTCAGCTTTATAGGGCCCCACCCAAAACGACAGAAGTAGCAGCAGACAAAGCATCATCCTGGTCCGTTAAGGTCACAGCAGAGAAGCAGATGTGGAATTTGTCACACACAGCCGTCACAGTAAACGTGTTGTCCGAGAAACACTCTTCCTGGCCATAGCAAGAAGTTGTGGCACAGAGGACTTTTGGAAATTGGGTGTTTAAAAAGTATTCCTCTCTTTGGACTTGCTTTTCTTTCCTTCAAGTGTCAAGGGGGGACTATCACTGCAACCACTAATACAGGTAAAGGAAATTCAAGAGAAAAGCTGGACTACGTCTCACTGGCTGACATAACTTCAGGATCCCCAAATTGTAAGGAAGCGTTGTTCTCCACAAAAACATGTGATTGACAGACATGTTGGTATAGGCCTGTAAGGAAAGAAGAATTTGTTAGAATCTGAACGAATCTTAGTTGGTGTTTTACAAACAGGCTTGTTTGTGGTTTAATAGTTTGATGTATTTAGTTCCATATAATCATCATTTATAAACACAATCTCCTATTTTAAGCCTAACAGACCTTCAGCAAACATTCTTTTCATATAAACATCGTATCCAAAAAACTCTCTACTTTTCCATCCCAATTTACAGTTTAATATAAGCCCCCTTCCTGCTCTGATGGAGCCCATCGATGGAAATGTTGCAGTTTAAATTATTATATTGTACACATGTCAAATTGTGGAACACAATTATACAAAAACTGTGGGAGCCAATATAATTTGAGATTCTAATGTGAATTTATCTATCTAAACCTCAGATGAATAGGCAAGCATGTTGGTATCTCAGTAGTAAGCCAGTTTTTCCTAACTTATTTACAGTATAAAAACAAGGTCAACAGACTTTATTTTACAAGCTATTTCAACTCAATTCAAACCGTCACCAAAAGTCCGAGCTCATATCTTACAGTTTCACTTTGCGTCTGTGTGCACCCATTACAACAATCTTGGTGTACTTGATGTTTAATGTAAATGGGGACATTTAAGTGAAATCAGTGTCGCCCACTGTAATGACCAACATAATTTAACACACGTGATGGCTCTAGACAGCTCTAAATCATACTGGCGGCACAGAGTCACAATTGTGTTAACATCATATCACATCTCACAGTCGCTGTGAGGAATCTTTGGTTGTGTGACAGGTTTTAAACAGCGTTCGGTTGTACAGCTGCGACACAAACAAGGTAAAAGCTGACTGATGGTGTTTCGGTCGCTGAAAATAAACAGCAATGTGAAAAAGCCATGAAAGCATCAAAAAAAGCCATTAACATAGTATATGTCATTCCTTAAGCATCCAACCCTTGATTCTAAAGAAGTCAGACTTGTTATACCTTATTTTTCTATTTAGCTGCTTTAATGGTTTAAGTTAAAATAGTTTTCAAGATGGAAACAAAGAATATCATACATCCCTTGGAAAAAACGTGGGTACCGAGAGTATTTTTGCATTCCTATTGTTCCACGAGCAAAGGTAAACTATTTCATGCACCTTCTTGTTATGAATTATTCAATGCGTCAATCTAATGAAGCGCAAACAGAGGTTAGATAACCGAAGAGTCCCCTTTGCAAAAAAGTGGGTGGGTCAGCCTCTAAATGGATTATCTAAAAAGACACACAGGACACGTCTAGCTACAGAAAAAACAGCAAGCAAATCTTTAGCAGTCATCCGAATAGGGGGGCATTAGTTTCTTCCCCTGAGTAAACTTTCACCTAACCACACAAATACTTGACTTCCCTGAAATAGAGCAATGAGAATGACTGTAAAGAGCAGAAGCTGGGATAGTTTCAGACAGCAGACGATGGCATCCAACACATAAAAAACAGGAACAAGGTCGTGACAGGCGTATCGGCGGTTAACTGAGCGGGGGAAGGAGGGACAGAAAATAGGGGAGTAAGGTGGAGTGTTGTGAAACACAGAAAATGAAGATGAGAGGCATGTGGTGGGGTGGAAGGAAGCAGCACATCCGGTATAAAACCACAGAAGGAAGGATGATGGACAGTGAAGGAGAAAGAGAGAGACCGATGGAGGGAAAGAAAGTAGTAAATGAAGACGGACACGGAAAAGGTGATGAAGGAAGGAATGATAAAAGAAAAAAGGCATCAAGGGACAAAGAGTCTCACTGAATGTAATTAACATGGCAGTGTCGGGATGGAAATAGGACTAACTGCTTCTCCAATGATGAACAAATTAAGAAGAAAAAAAAAAAAGAAAAAAATCACACACACGCTGTCTATGTAAGTGATTCAACTGTGTCACCTTCTCCCATCCTTTTCTATCTGCTGGCACATTAATGCAAAGTCACAAATTTTCATTCTGACACATTCATACCTTCCCACTTACTCAAAAAAATGATTTCACCACACATTTCTATCTCCTGGAGATAAGGCACCGTTTAATTTGCAATCCCCCGGTACGTCTCTGTCGCTCGCACACTGTACACGTTACGCTCCCCCCCCTCTGTGTCTCTCTCATGTTGTGTAGGCCTAACAGTAGCTGAAAGGAAAAGAATCTCAAATCCTCATTCCCTAAACTAACATCTCTCACGCGCCAATAGGCATTTATATCTCCGTTTCTATCCAAACAACACACGGGGACATTCCGAAGCCTTTCAAATCAACTTTTACGCCGAGTAAAGACACAGCATCGGCAGAGACAAGCATTCTCCTTCCCTCTCTGCCTAACTCGGTTCCATTTGGGCAAACACACCGCTTGTGTGTCAAGAAAGCATTTGATTTGCCGCTAGTTATAAATGGACAATAAGAATTACAATTCATACAGCAATCATTCACCATGCACGTTCACACAGAGAGACGTGCGCACAGAAAATTGCAGGCATCTTGTTCGCCTTAACAGCTGTGCATTCACCCACATGAATGTAAGAGTTATGTTCTCTCTTCTATCATCTCGTCGACGCGCGCGCCAGCAGAAGATGTAAGGTTAAGTGGAGTCACAGCGGAAGAGTTTTGACATGTCTAATAGGCTGTACACATCCTTACATAATAGGGTCTGTCACAATCTTTCACCTCTCAGTCACAGCAGAGACGTCAGGGGCGTGAATGTTCGGCAGAAAGAGAGAGCAAATGGGCACCGTCAAATGATACTATCACAGTGTTTCTCGAATGAGATGGGTCGCAGTGCTTTCGCTGGTGCGCACACAGTTTTAGGAAGCGGCAACATTCGGGGAAGCTTCAGAGAAGGCTTTTGCTGAGTGGGCATGTGACAGCGTGGGTCCATTTTACCGACAAATCACCTCGAAGTGCTACAGCTAATCAGATGTTTGTCAGGCTACCTCCTCAAACATGATTCGACAAATAAACAAGAGAGGACACTGAATGACCTTACCAGCAAGTAAAGGGCACGAAGATGCCAACACGGTTCAGAAACTCCCTGAAAGCAGAAACATGACAGTGATACAGCCACCAGCCGTGAGACAGTCAGTAAATGTGTATGTTGACTCACAGGCTTCCTGCGGGCTCTCAAACACGCAGGTGTGTGTCCTCAGAGAGTGCTAACACAGGGACCACTCCTGCCGCAGCAGCACACCAGACAAATGAAACAGACAAGGTGTGATTGCCCAACTAGACCAAACGTGCTCTGACCTTAAAACACTCCAGTGCTCCAGCAGTGACAGCCTCCCCAGCCCACTTCAGTGCCGTTTCTCTCGGCTCCGCTGTGAAAGGATCCACTGACCACTGGGTTGTTTTGGGTGGGTTTTTTTTTGTATAACTGGTTGCTGGCACCGTGTTAGACGCTTGGTCAAACTGCTTCTCTCGGGAGAAGAAATCGCGTCCCCAGGCAACAACAACAACAACAACAAACAAGTGGCGCAGCGCTGCATCCGCCAGCCGCAATGGGACGTCAGAGCCCGTCGTTTGCGCCGAATCACACACGCGCGCACACATTTTACTAAAACATGAGAGAGACACCGTCTGAAATGAATGCAGCTACAGCATGCGCCGATCAAACCCGCGTTTCAGATCCATTTTCTGTCTTGTTGGCATGTGCGTCCTTTAGATCGGTGCAGGTGGCTGCTCTCTTTCACCGGGCTACGGCGCACAGGCTCCGCGTGCAAGGATGCAACTCAGTGCAAGTCATTTAACAGACACTGCCGGAGCTGTGTGTGTTAAGAAAATTATGTCTGAACGGAATGCAGGGGGCAGCCAGGGTAAGTCTCCACGAACTACAGCTATGTTTCTGCAAAATCTTACCACCGAGCCTTACCTTTTATCAACCTATACGCCTCTGACCTCGCCGGCACCGTCCCGCTGGACGATCAGGCTGCAAGTTACACTCACGGAGAGAAGAGACCGCCGATGACGTCTAAAGTCCAATGTCAAAGACGCCGGAGCTGCGTCTGCTCGCCGTGCAGCTCCCGAGCTGCCTCGGTTTTCCAGTCACGCACACCTGAGCCTGTCCTGCCGCCCCTCCTCTCTGATAGGCTCAGCCTGTCCAAGTTCCCCCTACTCTTCTCCGCGCTTCTGCTCTGCGTGCGCCCACAGGTCATCCATCCTGTTCGTTTCCTAAAGGCAATTCTTCCACCTCACACATCCCCGTCCCGCCACCCGATGTGGGGCGAAGGGAGGACAAAAGAAAAAAAAAAAAGGTCCTTTATGGAAAGAAACGGAGGCCCACAGACGGTGGACAGACTGTTGATTAAAAAACCGTCTCCAACATGGCCGTCTACCCTTAGCTAACGCTAATATTTCCCAGCAAACGCTGGTGGGATGTTCATTTGAAAACTATTAGTAAAGCAAATATGTTAAGATAAACAGAGTCCAATTGCATATATTTACATATATATGTTTATATTATATTTAGCCACCAAATTCTTCTGCAGAGGTTAGCCTTGTTATATCATGCTAATGCTAATGGGTAGAACAGGTGCTAGCGTGTTACCAGGTTTCGCTGGAAACAAAGGTTTCTCTCATGGAGAAACAAAAACAAGTAGTACAAAATAGTTATTCCAATTATACCCACACTAACTAAGCATTTTTGTCTTACAGTCTCGTTCATGACCTTTACCCTTTTCATTATCAAACCTGATTAAGGCTAATTAGCATGTGCAAAATTAGCCTACGTGAAGATTTTCAAACTAGTGGGTTGGCAGATATGGTCATTAACTAAGTACACTAACAAACCCTCATTCTTCAATTAAGAACAGAAAACTGACATAAAGTTGTTATTTTGAGCTCTGGTGAGTCAGTAGGCCAGTTTGTCCGTGTGCCTGTGATCAAGCAGAGATCAGATAACGGCTGGGATAGCGACGCAGTGGACGGGGTCAACATCGCCTAAAGTTTCATAGTGACCACAGACGTGAAGAGCCATTAACTCACACAGCCTCGCCTGACGAGAGTGACGTACAACTTAAAGACCCACAGAGACCGAATCGCTAAAGATGAAAGATCAATACGGATCTAATAAAAGCATCGTGCTGCTGCTCCTGCAGACATCTAGTCACGGGTCCATTTTTAATGGTACTCGGACTATTTAAATAAACATCCAGTTTTTATCATTCTTTTTTGAATTTGAAATATTTTCTATGCTTAATTTTATCACTCTATCCGTACAGGTTCCACTTGATGTGAACGTCTTTTTCTTTTTGTTGTGCTTTCCTCGACTCAGCAATTTGTTGGAAAATGTCTTTAACATCTGCTTGCATAAAAATATCATAAAAAATTCTGCAAATCCAAGCCAGCGAGGAATTTTGAAATATAGAAAACGTCATTTGCACTACGAGGTTACTGCCAGCTCTCGGTATCAAGAGCAGTGTTTCATGAGAATATTATAACGTGATTGTTTGTGATGGGTTTACTCCTATAAGGAAGTCATTTTGACATAAAAAAAAAAAAAAAATTGACATACCTTTGCCTGCAGGACAGGTGACTGGCAATACTGCATAGCACACGCATCCATCACGGCATCATGCTCGCAGTGGGTAATCTACTTTTTCGCTATGGCAACAAATAAACCACCCCCCCCCAATCGTTTCTGTTTGTCTTTCCGCATACTCCAATGAAGAGACTCTGCTCACGTCACAGGTCGACCACTCTGGCTGCCTCCGTCTCTCTCCCTCTCTCCATGTCACACCTACCTCCAAGATACCATCTGGAGATTGATGCTGATGGAGAGTAGCCCGGGAGGACGGATGGGAGAGTCGGGGAGGGGAGAACGGGATGGTGGGGGGGGTTTAGAGCTCAGCTATGACAAGGCTTGGATTAATTTGCCAGCCAAATGCATTTGGGATTAGTACACCATTAAAAGAGCATAGACACACACGCAGAGAAGCACGCACACACGCGCCAATACACACATTCACAGTCCTCTCACCCTCTCTCTCTCTCTCTCTCTCTCTCTCTCTCTCCCTCTCTCTCTCACACACACACACACACAGTGGCTTTAGCTGATGCTGTGATAGCCTTACTAACCCTGACCTCTATCTCTCTCACTCTCTCACTCTCTCCTTCTCTGTCTCACAACCCTGAGCTGCTTTGGACACAAACAAACACACCAGTGCAGATGCACACATAAACAGTCACACACACACACACACACACACACACACTCTTACAGGTGTGTAGCACAGAATTCGGGGCACTTCCAGGCCCCTAGTCCCCCTTGATCTGAACTGCAAAAAAAAAAGTTTGACAGAAATGTCTTTACCGATGCAGATTTAGAGTTGAAATACAGACTCAAGGTTTCAGCCTTGGGATTTTGACGCAGTAACAACCATCAATATGCTCTTGTGCATCGGCTTTATATCCAAATATGTGATATTTTGGAGGATACAATCATGGTGTGATAGATATTACTGGTATCAGAGGTCTTTGTTACACACTTCCTAAAGAATTTCCAGCATCCTTCACATAGGCAACAACACAACTGAAGATTCTGCCTGTTGTCACGGTGCATCCTTGATTTACAAAGAAGGATGAAATGCCACCTGTACTACAGCAGCAAATCGGCACTGGATCAGATCAGTTTGTCTAATTTGATGTCCGTCCAACACTCTCTCAAACACACACACACATTCACTTCCATAATCATTTAAATGTGATTGATGCAAATTTGGCTCAGTGAATTAATATTGAAGCCAAGCCTGTGGAATTATGGGGGATTGGATTGAAAGGTATGATGGATGAACATCATCCAGTAAGCACACTGTAACTGACACTAATGCAGCTGAGCAGAGAGTGTGGGGCCTGCTGGAGTGCATCACACTGGTACAACAGGTACGACAAGGACACCTCATGAAGAAGCACACCTGCACTCTGTGTCGCCACGTCCTCGTAGGGTAAAATTCCCTCTTTTGACAATGCTCCTCTGCAATTTATAAGCACAACAGAGTCGGTGTCACAGTCGGCAAATCAATTATTCAATGGCATTTCAAAATAACAGTGGATACCCACGGTTGTCATAGACACATAGCTGATTTACAGGGTTGTCACTTGGCTGTAATATTTCCATTTTAAGTAGGACAAATGGAGGGGAAAAAAAAAAAAAAAAAACAGCTGCAGAGTGCCAACAGAGAAACAGAGATTGTCAGTTATGAAACCTTGACTCTCCTGTGAGTTCTGCTTCATTGAACAAAGCGAGGACGGGGATTTTGATGGCTTTTGTTTCTTTGGCTGTAACATTCAAACTCGGGTGTTTGTTTTCTGATAAATCTAATCATCTTCATTGTGTTATTGGTGTCAGATATTACTACTTACTAAAGGCAGATCTGTCCAGCTACTTCGCCAGAATGCAACTCCACTCTGCAAAAGTGCTGAAACTGTAGCTGTAATCATGTGAGAAAGGTCTTCTCATGTTTCGAGACTTATATTACTTATTCTGAAAGAGAAAATATTGCAAGAGAAAAGTGACACCAAATCTCTCTCGAAAGCACAGGCCCATGTCAGTGCAGTTCAAAACCCAGAGCGTATCGTCAGGTCATCCAGCAGGCTGTTCCACAGTCTGCTGGATGCATACAAACTAAAAGCAGCCTGAGTATCGATGTTACTGTCAGTGCAGGTTGACAAGCTGTCAACACACAGACTGAAGCAAGCGCGAAGAGTTACGAATTTTGTATATAAGCTATTCACATTTCATGGAGACGGTAACATTTGGCTATTTTTCCATTAAAAATTGCACAAATGATGATGAGATTAATGAAAAAAAACCAAGCATTTCTGTTTGGCAACTAATTGATTATCCTAACCTCAGATCTATCTTTCTTCAAGGCTCTCTGTCAAGAGGCAGATGAGTCACACACTCTTCAACACTCTGCCCCCTCCATCACTCCCATGTGCCGCTCAGAGCTCAGAGCCCGTCAGGCTCATCTCTAACAGAATTGTTCCGAACACTCTGCCCCCTCCATCACTCCCATGTGCCGCTCAGAGCCCGTCAGGCTCATCTCTAACAGAATTGTTCCAATGTTCAGGCAGATTTTAGAAACGTATTATCTCTTTGGGCGACCAGGTACAAATTATATCCTCCCCCATGCAGTGAAATAAAGAAGAGTTATCTGCAGGGTAGAGTCTTTAATATCAATAAGCTTCCTGAAAGGGGACTAAATGTAGTAAAATCACCAGCTTCTCAGTCGTTTTTCCTCCTCCTCTGTCCTCCCTTTTAGGTAATACTGCCCTCTTGTGTCCGCTTTGGAGAATAGCGGCAGAGGAGACTCACCAGAGTCTCAAGCAAGTTTTGCATAATGTCACGTGGGTGTTGAAGTTCACCCACAAACGTGAATTTCTACAAATGCACAGAGAAGTTCAGAGAAATTCAGCTCTTCGTCCTGTTCTGCTCTCTCTCTCCCTCTCTCTCTCGGAGGCCTACGGTCAGGTCCGTCATGTGACGGTCATTCCTGTGCGCTCCGCTGCGTTCCTGCAGCGGGATAAGCTGCACCCCGTGCCTGGCTGCGGGAGCATGTGACCGGCTTGTGATGCCGAGTTTTGCGCAGATGAGGGTCTGCTCTGGCCCCTTGACACAGACTGTACAGTCTGCAGGACCCGAGGAGGGGAAGCATATGAGGAGGAACAAAGCTGCCTTGCTCTCCCTCCTTCCGTGTAGTGTAAACGTATGATCCATTCTTGTATTGTGCAGATGATCGTCACGCTGTATTTGGGGGCCGCAGAGTATGAGGAGGCTATAAATCTCTTCACATTTATTTCTGAAAATGTAATGTTTCTCAAATTAAAAATAAAACAGCAGCTCAAAACCCTGTGTTTCTATGTGGATTTGGACTATTGGCATCAAAACTCATATCAGCATGCATGGTGTGTAGGGTCATAAATTGGTAATGTGGAATGCGTCTGAACTAATCTGAGGGAAGGAAGATGTGTGGAGTAAAAAGCACAGATCAAATAGAATTACCCCTTTGCTCTGTAAATATTAGATAATGTTAAAAACACTGTTCAAAGATTTGTCAAGTTGAATATTTTTTATATTTTCCTATTCAGTTGCTGCCCGAAACCTAAAATGCTTCTCAGTTTATGTATCTCAAAAGACTGTGCACTCAAACTAAAAACTGAGTTTAGATAACCTAATCTCTCGTTTCACATCATGATTTTTTAACCCCTAAACTCATGTATGTGTGAGTGCTTAATAAAAGATATTCAGTTTTTCCTGTAGTTGGTGCATATTAAACAATGAAATTAATCAAACAGGTTGTTACATAGTTGTAATATTTTAATAAATACGTCAAGGAAGGTTTAAAAAGAAACTTATCTTACATTTGATGCACCTCAATACATCTCAACTGGTTTATGTAACATAGATTATGGTGCAGTTTCATCCATCTGTGTTCCATCATCCCGCTGATGCCATAAGCTTAATGCAACGTGCTGGCAGAGCCAAATGGAGCGAACCCACTGAATACACTGATTAGGACTCCTTCAAGACCTTAATGTACTGTGTAACATCAGATGTCCACCACTTTTTCGTCTCTTTCATTTCTACTCACTTGTTTCTGTTTAAAAAGCTCATTTGATCATGCATAAATTCCAGGGCAGCCTTTACCAAAGGAAGGGGGTGGTAAATGCGCACGCACTCACACACACACACACACACACACACACACACACATATTTCTGCCTGAGGTACAGTGAAGCAGAGTTCAGCTGATCTCAAGACAAACTGAAAGAGGAATCAGAATTATTATCCTGAGCATGTGATGATGGGATGGTGTGTGTGCGCACATGCCTGCAAATGTGTGCGTGTGTGTGTGCGTGAGATCACAATGAGATCACACACTTTGTCAAAGGACAGCCCCTAAAACGGCTCAATGAGTAGGGGGAGAACAGGAGACTGTTGGCTGGGTGTAGGAGAGAGGTGGAAGGAAGTCTGCTAGAGGGGTAGTTGGGACTGGGAACACAGAGGGAAAACAAGTTTCAAGGGTCTGCCAACTGCTTTCTTTTTTTTAAAGATAAGGTAGTACATGGGTGCTTGTATAAATACAAGTTCCTGAGGATTGGGTCGTTTTTCTCCAAGTGTGTTGCAGAAGCCATCACTGGATGATATGGTTCATTGTAATCTTGGATTTCTCTGCCTATATCCTACTAAACAGAGGTGGCCTTAGGCAATAAATCCACTTCTCTGTGCTGCTTTTGCTCATCAGCTGCATCGTTTGT
>KV751316.1:1858344-1877952 GCA_001698575.1 Mola mola | reverse complement strand
AAAATGATTTAGATTTTCTTTTCTCTGATTCTCATTGGTCAAAGTCACACAGACCAAACAAATACGCCTTTCTATCTCCCAACTCAAATGCAAAAAATGTTAGTCCTGGATGTGAAACTTTCATGTCAACAAATCAGGTTTCATTTAGAAGGACAAGCAGACTAATCCATCTATAGAGAGCGGAAGTCCCCAACCTTCTCGCAGTTCCGCATGAATTAATAACATATTTTATTTGTACAGATTGTCTTAACTTCATCTTCATTTAAATTTTTTCTCCATATTCCAAAATCAGAAGCACTTTATATTATATCATTATTTTGTCTTCAGAGACCCGATGTTGACATTTTTGTTTGTAATAAGGGTTTTTTTTTCCGGTCCCCCCCCTCTGTTACTTTGTTTCTTCTGCCAGTGCCACAGCTCACTTAATATGTGAAGTGTAATATTACCACCAGTGTATTCATGTGGAGAAATCACACGTTTCACTCAGCCCTGAGGAAGAAACAACATCAAGCATATCATTTTTAAATCATTATCTTGCAACATATCAGAATGTGTGGATCATAAAAGAGGATGAATTTCAGCACTGAGGTGCCACTTTCAAGAATTTTCATGAGAGTGGAACCAATGGTATACTAGTGTGGAATAGTTTTGCCTCATTGGTATTCTAAAATATGTCCATACATTATTATCAAAACTATTCCATTACTACTATTCCATTATCAATGACAAAAATCAGAATCAGAAAATAATCTAGGTAGTGACTGCTTTTATACTGCACATGCAGGCTGCAGATTTTAAATACAAACAAAACACAACGCTTTCGAGTATAAAAGACAAGTTTGTAAAACACGAGCCTGATGTGGTGCTGGGTGAGGATGTAGCTCTCTATAATATCATCTGTGGTCAGTATCACTTGTTGCATGTCGGTTTTCAAGGTTAAATCAAGTTTAGTGTCACTGCACTTCACTGTGCCATGATAATAGAGATATCCGTATTCATATATTAATCCCTTAGAGATTACCACAGGTAATTTGCCCTTGTGGCTATTTAAAGCAACTGTTTCTTTGTCTGTTTGGTCACTGTTCTGTACTGGTGCACTTAAAGATCCGTTTCCTCTTGTGAAAGGTTGTGTTCATGTAAAAAAAAAATCAGAGCAGCCATGAGCACAGACTTCGATCAGTGAGCTGGTCTCTTTAGTCTCTCTCAGGTCGATGGGATCAGATTTTAAGATTCCTACAGGGCCCACAGTTGGGGGCCATGCTGCTTTGTAGAGAGGAACAGACCTCCTACTACATGTTAAGATCCTGTCCTGCTGGGCCTTTTGAGACCAAGGGCAAGGATGAATATCAAACAGAAATGCAGTCTGTGAATATAAAAATTTCTTTGGGCTTCTTTCAGTTGTTTGTATTTGTACAAAATTTCAAGTAACCAAAGATCAGCCAAAAAAGCTGCTGTGATGCTTGATCAGCTGAAGGACTCCTTGTTGAACACAAAGGTTGCGTCCGAGGATCGGGCTGAGTTACACAGTCTGTGCAGGGTCCTGGAGATGCCCTTTGGTCCGCAGCAGAAAACCCCAACTCGCTTACTGAAACCATAACGAGACGGAGTCAATATATGTAAAAACACTGGATTAATTCTCGACTCTAACTGTACTCACTGATTATTGGTCTTTCCAATCTCCTCCAATAGTAACTTCCACCTGGGTCGACCCACCAAGAGCCTGGAGGTGAGCGGCCGGTACTTCTCCTCAGACATGCTCTACATAACGACAACATTACATTTTTATTCAATACTGTTCAGCTTACTGGGCCAAGTTCAGACCACACACTTTTCAAAGTTGTGGATCTCTGTGCAGTTCACACTATATGACTTTCTCTCTTGGGACCAGGAGTCTAGCAGTCGTTTTCAGTCAATCAACAAAACTGACAGGGGTGACAGCGGGTTACAAACTACAGGAAAGAAAACCCAGCCTAGTCTGGTCTCAAACAACACAAAAGCAACACAAAAGCACAAAAGTGACACTGGGAATGATATCCAGAAAACAATCTGAAAGCTTGAGAAGCTCCGAAATATGCTAACAAGTGAAAGATTGGGCTAAAAGTTGTGTAGTGTGATCTTTATATAACCCAACTTCACATGACATGGGTGTCAGGAAAAGTCACTGTCTTTTTGTAATTTTATAGTGTCTATTACACTGGACCCGCTCTCTACCAAGCTCAGCATCCATGGCTCAAGCATGGTTGGAAGAGGTGTGCTTCGGCACATGGACGAGCACAACCACCCGCACACAATGCAGACATGACAATGTAACTGAAGGAGGCAAAATTGATAAATCTGCGAATGTGAGCGAGCTGCATCTGAACAAAAAGACTCCAAATAAGCCACAAAGTCATTAAGGCTGTGGTCATGTTCTCTCAACGTGATGAGGCAATTTCAAGTATTAACCATGCTCAGGCACAGATGGGTGTTAGAGTAGTGTGAGTACGACAGCACGGCCTGAAACAACTGGGGCAAGTGTGAGTGCGCCCTGCTGAGTGCATAGCTCCGCCCAGTCGTTTTGCTTCCTTTGTGAGGTCTTCGGCTTGTTAGAAACCTAGTAAGAGACACTTTTAAAGACAAAAGTGATTCAAGAACAGGTTTCAAAGAAATAATAAAAAAAACAAACTTCTCCCCGTTGGAAAAACGAACCCCGGTCTTCCGCGCGGCCGCCACGTATTGTTTAGCCAAACGGACCTAAACTGAATCTCATTCATTTTCTATGGTAGTCCTAAACCACTACTGATGTAATGTATTTTAGGCCACTAGTAGGCACTGTTGGCTCGTTTAGTCGTGGCCGCTCTGGACGTACCTGGTTTAGAACCCGGATAACGACTCAATCACCGGCCGGTACGCATTTGCAGCAATGGACTTTTCTGACAGGTAAGTCGTTTTCCTGTTTTTAGATAAAAGAAAAATAATACGAATCTTTATGGCCTGCATGTAAACAACATAATTTGTTGGATAGTTGTTGAGTTTGTTGAGGTCGACATGTTTTTGTAGACAGTTGTTACAGATGAATTACTAACACAAACAAACTGTGTACATTTCATGCGAGCTCACTTGTGAGAGCTTGTTGTGGTTTTGTTTTTACGGTGCAGAAAAACTTATTCTGGTTCCTTAAAAACATCTTTTTGGTTATATTACAATGACAATATTCTGACAGTATAAGAAGTGTATTAATTTCCTGCTGCGATCAATAAAATCATATCTGTCTCTATCTCTCTTCTATCAGCAATCTGACCTCAGAGTGCTGAAGGAAGTTTTTAGATCCTGAAGTTATCAGGCAGGTATTAATGTACGTGCAAGTCTCTTGTATTCAGGATCTTACAAAAAAAATATGTAATCAGTATATTGTTAACTACACAAGGGAATGTGAAAAAAATGTGTTATATTAAATGTAACTATATATTTCTTACACTGTCTTCTTATTTGTGACAGCACAACATGCAAAAAAAAAAAAAAAAAAGAAAATCAGCTTTTCTCCTGGAAGGATACAAGCTGTCTTACGCAAGGGACCTTCAGGGTTCCTCCATCAGGAGCCTTGTGATGCTGCCAAGCTCCTTAAAAAAACCCCTCTATGCAGGACAATTCTGCACCTCAGAGGGAGGACATGGTCAGAGAACATGCCCTCACTGTGGTCCACCAGAGAGGAGGGGATGCCTCAGACTGGACAGAGGTGCTGGGGAATACACCTCCAGTTCGGAAAATATAAGGGGAAATCCTTCAGATGGCTTTTAGCAAATGATGTAGGCTACACATTGTACCTCATCAGGGACACTGAACGAGAGGAGGCTGCAGGAGTGTTGATGGCTGAAAGGCACAGCAAGACCAGCCTGTTGCCCTTTGTAGCTTATGGCTGCGGCTTTGGGGAAATCCAGTCTCTTCTTCGTTATGAGTTTGCAGACCACGTCTGATGAAAATTACATTTATGCCTTCAACATGTTCATGTGTTGTGTCTGCCTATGAAATTTCATTTTGTATACAGAGGACTTGTTTATTTCCTTGATGCAAGTGCTTATCAGTTCCCAGCCAAATTATCTTCTTGAATATCGGTATCAGCCAAGAATTTCCATATTGGTGCAATCTTATTCTCATGTTTTAAACACAATGTTGTAATTTTGCTTGTTTAATCTGCTCCTTTAAGTTGTATGCACATTTTGAGGAACATATTCTATCTATAAATAGTGTATACAGTCATTTTGACTGATTTTTTTGTAATTGAATATTTATCTTATTGTTAAATACTTTTCGCATGTTTGTGTTAGTCCCTGTTGTGTTTCTCCATATTTTTCTTCCTCTTCTTGTTTCACCACTTTTCCTGAACTTCTGCCCAACCCCTTCACATCATTACACAGCAGTTTTTGTATTTTGTGGTTAATATTTGTTTTCAAATTGTAAAAAGTTTTAGTAAAATATTTTGAATTCAACTTAAAATCACTGGTCATCTTATTTTATAATAAGTAAATATAATTGTTGAACTGTTTTATCACCTGTACCTGCTGTAACATCTATACACAGTGTTCACTGTGGAAGAGGAAAGTTAAATCCGTTACCAAGGGCAACAAAAATGCAGCAATCTGATTGGCTGTCAGTGTATTACAGCTATCTGAGGCTGGCCCGATACTCACCACTATACTAACGAGGAGTTGTGCAGAAATTTCTCACGTCGTTGAAATTTGGATTTACACTAGTAAATTGTTGTTCAGCATATCCTCGTCTAAATTGAACATTTATACAGTAGCTGAAATAAGAACCATTGTCACAGAGTTCTCTTTTTCCCACATTCAGTAAAGGCAAAGAGAGACTGAAATAAGTTGATTACTATATACAAGTGCACACAATTACAAAAAAAAACAAAAAAGGGATAATACTGGATAGTTCATAGAGAGGACAGACAGCAACAGATGGACAGTAAATCGACTGTGGACTTCAGACCTCACTATTGATCTGTCAGTCACATACTGCCCTCTAGTGGACACAGGACAAACAGACAGTGTATCAACGGGATGAGCTGTGTGTGTATGTGCGTATGTGTGTGCGTGTGTGTGTTTGTGCATCTGAAACACTGACCTGCAGATCGTCTGTCTGACTGACATACAGTCTATAATTAAAGTAGTCAGGCCTGTTTTCCTGCCAAAGCTGCAAGACAAACACAAACATTTAGAGTTTTTTAAAATTGGTAAGCTGAAATTTAGAATCAAAGGTAACTTCAAAAATAAAGGAATTATTTATTCTTTATAACTTTCTTGGAGAGATAAAAGCCACAAAGTGGCACTAAACACACACAAAAAATGAAAGAGCACATATCCAGATTTGCTTTCTTACTTTACTAATGTCACTTTAAAACTATACTAACACTGCTAAAATGGTGAAATTTTATCAATAAGGCATATATTCCCTGCTATCTTAATGGTTTAAGTGTCTGGAGTTGGGTTGAAATCAGTATCAAATGATACTTTTTTTAAATCTCTGTTTATCCAAACTGTTTTATTGTGATGAGAATATATAAACACAGGTGCCATAGGGAAGACTCCCGTGATCTGCTGCTGACGGCTGTTAAAACCTGGAGAACTTTCTTTGACCTGTTTCAGAGCCAGCACATTTTGACTTGCAAACTGGCTAATTTTGATTTTTTTTGAATGGATGAATGAAAAAAAAGGCGAAAGCAGGGACATGCACAGATGTTCTTAGATGCAGTGGGGTAATCTGACTATTACTAAGCTCTCAATATGAGCCACAGTTTTAGTCAATTGTAACAGAATCAACAGGTAGAGAATAGCATCCAGATTTTGTCCTGACCTTATGGTGCACAGCACACAGCAGCTCAGCAAACCAGTAGAAGGACTGAAGCTCCCTGCAGACCCACACAAAATACAACCTCTGCAACCTGAAACCTGTCCAGCCATCACTGCATGTACAGCAGGGAGGAAGGGGAGGAAGAAGCAAACATGAAAAAAACTCTGAACACTCAAACTGCTCACCACCACAGTCAGTGTATGATACGTGTTTCATGACTCACAGCAGAGCGTGCAGCACACAGGCGAAGGGCGTAACTCCTATTCCACCAGCAACACAAAGACTTACGTCATAGTTAAACACTTCTTCTGAGGGACTGCCAAAGGGCCCATCCACATAAAGCCTGAACATGCATGGACCAGAAAAAATAACAACATGAAGGTTAGTCAAGAAACTGCATAAATATACATACATATTATTATACTTTTCTCTTCAGGGGTCAAACACACACATAAGCAGATAAACATCCTGCATCTAAAATCCCACAGTCAGGGCGCAGCTGTGTGTGAGTGTGCCTGTGTGTGACAGACAGGCAGCTGAAACACACACACACCAGTCATTATTGCAACAGCTGCTCAAATACAGGTCATTGAGAAAACACACAGATACGAACCCCCCAAGCAATAACTTTCGGTATTAAAAAAGTATATATTAATATAACCCTCGAGACAACAGCAACAGCACAAAACTAAAAATGGATCCCAGAAAACAGCTGGTAATGCTACAGCATCCATGGGGCCAAGCAAGCACCAGAAAGGACTGTGATGATGGGTGATGTCACGCCTTGTGAAGATGTTGTATTCATGGCCAAAAAAAGAAAAAAAAAACAGCATAAAGATCCAATGTTACTCTAAAGTCTATTCATTTCACTTCTGATGTAGCTCAGGTGCCTAAAACTGTTTTAAACCTGTGTCCACACTGAACACACAGAGATGGAACTGAGATGTGACTGTTGTTTTATCCATTAGAAACAAAATCAAGAACAGATGAATATACTGTATGTAGTCATGATGTGAGGGAGAAGGCCAGATTAGAACTGTAGTGCTGGGTGTTACTGTTTTAGTCTGGTATCAGTAAGAACACAGGGGAAGGTGTCCTCTCTTTTAATCTGTCTTTTTTTTTTTTTTTTTATCCCCTAGTAATAACACAGCCCTGGTGGATGGTGGACAGGTGTGCATGTTGGGTCTATGAATGACAAAGATTGTAGTTGTTCGCATTATCATTTATTAGCACAAGCACTGCTAACGTAAAGGCCGTTTCGAACGCTGCCCCTGCTGTCCGAGGCCGCAATCGACAGCGTGTTGCTTCGGTGAGCGTCATAACATTGGTATAAACCCATTGAGGTGCCGCCAGAAGTTCAACGCACCAAACTTGGTAGCGGCAGAGCAAAATCTGTGGGCGGTCACCATTATTGGTATTGCTGGAGTTTCCCTTCTGCCACCCTGCCCTCCCTGACATGACTGGAGGCGACATGTTAGTGCACCGGTGTGAAAAGAGCTTAGTCATTACTTACAGAGCATGTTAAATATGCTAGCTAGCTCCACTAAACTCAGATTACACCCAAACATATAAATACAAAACAATCCATTATCATAAACTTTAACCAAAAACATCGACGGCAATTTAACTAATCGCATGTGAGTTAGCGAAGGATAGTAATTAGCATGTTACCTGTTAGCACCCTCAGCGCATGATCGCAAGCGCACTAACTGCTAACGTTAGGATGCTAATCCCAAGCCCGCTAATTACTACTTTACGGTCGGCATTTTCTGAAAATAATACAAACCAAAGTGCTATCAGCCTGTGTTCCTACTTACTTTCCATCAAGAAAGAACACATTTTGGCTAGCCACACTCTTAACTCTCTTCTGGGGCTCTGAAGTGAATGAACCTCCTTTTGTTCATGCACATCAGTGAGTGCAATCTAAGTCTAACACAATATAAATGTGTAAAATTTGTTTTACAAGGTTTTCTTACTCCATGCTGCTGTAATTTTTTCTGAACCTGAAAACTTTGGAAAAGAGTTTTACTTTGGCTACTGACTGGTCACGTCTGAGGTGCACTGTCACAAACAAGAAGTAGAGAAAGGTAGGAAAAACACAGACTGTACGAACATTTGTTTTTTATGGCAGCTTTACAATTATAGAGTCAAAAACACATGGGTGATTGAACTGTAAGTATCCACTCTATGTTACCAGACACTTGCTATAACTTTTATCTCCAGTGTCATCGCATTCTATAGCCTTTTCAAAGTAAAAGCTCCAAGCAGCGGACCACCATACTGGAATAATTTCCAAAGTAGATCTTTTTTGTTAAAGTTTACAGACTAAAAGAGTAGGAAAAAGGGCTTTAGTTAAAAAAAAAATACTGGATTGAATAAACACACTATGTATGTACACTTGTTGTACTGTACCTGTAACCAAAAATCTGTGTACTTGCACACCTCTGCCAACTGAACGCAGGGAGGAGATTTGGGGCTTTTGACAGTTTGTTTAGCTCAGGCTTACTGTCACAAAACAAACTTTAATCCCCTCAAACTCTTCTATCTCCCTCTCTGTCAAACCCAAAGCAGGAAGAGCACAAGGTCAAGGGTCAGAAGGTCAAAACATCCAACCCCTCTGTGATTCTGAGCCTTCATGAGAAATCATGTCAGCCACATCTCGCACACACACATAAAAACTTACTTGGGGTACTTCCTCTCTCGCACCATGGGAAGGATCTCCATGTTTATCCTTGATTCAGGAAGTAACAGCAGTGTGAATCGCTCTGAGGAGAGGAGAGGAGAGGAGAGGCAATTTCACATCATGATCTAACCCTCTAAGAATCGACTTGTCGTTGTGAATTTATGTATATGTTAGATCGTGCAAACTCGCAGTATCTAAGGATGTCTGTACGTTCCAATTTAATGTTTTCCTTACACATGTGGTCATGGGAGATTAAGGGGCTACGACAAACAAACGGACTTCCCTTCCTGTGTTCAGAGAGCATGTGTGCACACTATGTGCACATGTCGCACGTTCATAAGGGCCAATGATTCCTCCAGCAGCGAGTCCCCCTTTCAGGCTGCTGCATAACAAAGCAACTGATCAAGTCAAGAGGTTTTGTAAATCTAAAATATCAACAGAAAATAATCTCCTGTTTTCCAGTCAGAATGTCCAGTTAGTGAATTCAAAAAAACTCTTGTTTGTTTTTGTATAGTGAGTGTGTGCGCGCTTTCATACATTTTTCTAACCAGACAATACGAGTGTGTGAACAATGCTAGAGTCAAGGTAAAGAAGTCTCACACACGTACACACACACAAAAAGATATTTTTAATACTCACAAAATAGTGAGACACACGCATGGGTAAAAAAGTAGGGTTTTGTTCAGAAATGTACCCTCCGTGGAGAGGAGGACAAAACAAAATGACTTCCATCCTGTCAACTGTGATAAGGAGCAGAGTGTGCATGAATCTATTTGGCTGCTAGTATTAGCACACGTGAGTACGTCTGTGTGTGTGTGTGTGTGTGTGTGTGTGGGAGAGAACTCACAAAATAGTGAGACACACGCATGGGTAAAAAAGTAGGGTTTTGTTCAGAAATGTACCCTCCGTGGAGAGGAGGACAAAACAAAATGACTTCCATCCTGTCAACTGTGATAAGGAGCAGAGTGTGCATGAATCTATTTGGCTGCTAGTATTAGCACACGTGAGTACGTCTGTGTGTGTGTGTGTGTGTGTGTGTGTGTGAGAGAGAGATAGACAGGGAGAGAGACAGAGTACCCACTAGTCCAGTCTCCCACGACTCGGAGATGGATGCCAAAAGTTTCCTTGTTCTCTGTGGGACACTGTGAGGAGTCAAGAGCAGACAGTGAGTCACAACTAAAGAATACACACACACACACATGCAAGGATATACATTCTCAATTTTGGAAAGAACATGCAAACCCACATTGCACATACATGTGCTACTATCACACACACACACAAGTACAGTGCATACAATAGCTGCTAGTCTTTTACATTTAATAATGCACACACACACACACACACACACACACACACACACACACACACACAGTGCCTTCCTGTTGGCAGACTAGCCTCAGGGGTCTGTCTGCTCTCTGTCAGTGTGATTGTTTGCCCTCCTCCTAAAAGCTCCACAACACACCAGGCACAGTCATGCACATTGTGTGTGTGTGTGTGTGTGTGTGTGTCTGTTTGTGTGTGTGTGTGTGTGTGTGTGAGACAATGTATTCTGTCTAAGCAGAAAGTTGTTTTCGTGTCTACTAAATCTGACAACATCGAAAAGCAAAGTGAAACAGAATCCCAGCTGTCACTTACATACCAGCGAGCAGCGAAGGGTTGGGTTGTCGAGGGAAACAAAGAATGACGAGGTCTTTGCTGAGGGGAAGAATATCTAAGAAACTATAAAAATGTGTGCGTGTGCTTGGTCTCATGAGAGAGGAATGTGTTGCATGAAGTCTTACTGTTGTTAGTGTGAAGGGATGATTCTCAAATGACGAGACACCTGGACAGTTAAGAACAATATACTGAGATAGAGAGATGAGGGGGATGGGGGGAGAGATGGAGAGACAGCAGGATGACAGAGAGAAGGAGGGAGGGTGTGGAGAGAAAGAATGTGGAAGCACAGAAGACGGATAAGCCTTTTAACTTGGAAAAAAAACAACAACAACAAAAAAAAAAACAACAAGTCAGCTGCGGCAGAGGAATATCAAATACCTGCCCAGGGCGAGCTTTGAAGTTCTTCTTCAGCATTCGCAACTCGATGACATCACAGGGGTGCTGGATGACCGTCACGATGGTAACGGGGTCACAGCTCCGGATGTAGCGGTACAACCGTTCGGCACAGTAAAGACAGAGCGGACCAGACACCCAAAACCATGTCTACAGACAGACAGAAGAACACTAAGTTAAACACACAAAACCTGATGAGGTTACCTCAGAAAGACAGTCTGAGTCAGGTTTGAGCCCCACTTAACATTTACTGTGCTAAGAACACAATTGCAGCAATTGGTGGTACTTGGCTTTTTTATTTCATACTTCCACAGATTTCAGGCATTTGAAATGTGGTTACCCTAAACACTGCTCTCTGCACAGACTGGCAAAGGACATGTGCTCAAGTAAACAGTTCTTCCTCTTTTTTTTGTGCGCAGCTAACAGCAAAATGAACCCCTAAGTCGTTAAACATTATCAAACATTTCAGTGTGTAATATGTGAAAATTAAAAATGAAAAATTAAGTGTAAATAAAGGTTATAAGCATCATTCTGTTGTGTTATATATTTTAAAAGAGATATGTCAATGTGTCCACATCCTTTTGCATTCGTGACTTATTTGGATATACTAAAAATTACAACTTGTATTCTCTTTTCCTATCAGGCTGCTTATAATTAGACTCTTCATTCTTTCTCCCACACTGCTTTCATGAAAACACAGGAAGGTTCTTAATCAAACTAGAACCCTACTGTTCATGAGAATCCACATGATGCCTCTCTCTACCTGTGCCATCGCTGTTTCTTTCTGTTGGCGGTTACGTGTGGCCGTCTAATTGCTCACAGCTCCCATAAATCTCGGAAAGCACAATTGGATTTAGGGGGATTTTATGGGACCTGCTCGTTGCTTAACGACCACGTGCAAATACATAATCACACGTGCAGGGAGAAACACGCACAGACCGAGGCCTTGAAGTAAAAAGAGGATGTCCGCCACTCCCTGACGGAACAACACCTCTAATAAACTCCCTCCAACACTTCCCGAGCGCTCGACACCCAGCGGGCAAGGACGCCCACTTCTGCTGGGACCGACCCACCTAACAAGCGCAAACAAACAGGCACACACAAAATGTACACACAGACCTGGGGGTAGTGTGACTGGAAGTGAGCCCCCTCTCTGCATCTCCTCTCCTCATCCTCAGCCTGCTCCAGCTCTTCGCCGTGCTGCTCCGTGACGCTCTGATTGGCTCTCAGGCAGCCAGGAGGGTGGGCCTCAATGTTTGTCTGATACTTCAGAACTCCTCTGAGGGGAAAACCAAGATAGTTTGGTTATTTCAATGTAACTTTTAGGAGGTGTGGTGACTAAACCATAAAGTTACATCCGAGTAGCTATGAACGTATCTTATTGGGGTATTTTGATCTCTTATTACGAATATTTTTACTTAGCGGCACTACTAGCATTCAGTCAGTCAATATGCCTAAATGTATGCACATAAAATGAAAAGGGTCAGACTGTCTCAAGTCATCAGTGGGAGTCGCCAATATTTGCTTACATTCACACACCAAGCAAACTCTTCAATGAGCCCCAGCAGGTACTGGGTGAGATGGTGATTAAATGTACCAACATACCCGACCATGTGCACCATGAGAATGATGTAGAAGACGATGAAAAGGTTGTGCGTGTACCAGAAGATCTCGTAGTTGGACACCCTGAACAGAGGGGGATACCACAGATGTTTTAAACAACAGAAAAGAGAAGAAGAAGCAAGATAAGAACTTGTTCAAGGCCAGCCGCTTATAGTCTGAGTAAGAGGACCCTGGACAGAAGGGGTCATTAGACATGACGACCCCTCTCATAAACACTGCAAACAATGAAACATCAAACATCAAAACCTGCATTCATCTTCTTTCATGATTCATTGTTCTGCCTGCACAGGGACTTGACAATTACTGGGGACATTACCTCAGAATATCGACAGGGATTTGGAAAACCTCTTTGAAACTTCCCTGTGATTTGCTGGCATCTTGGTTTAAGAGTGAGATTTTTCATTGACCAAAATAGAAGAAAATAATTTAAATAAACCAATACATTTTTACAAATTGAATGACCAAACACGCAACGAATAAAAGAACATTTGTGGTGTTTTTTTTTCTTTTTTGTATGAACAGTTCACACACTTCATTCAACGCAAACATATTTTATGACAGGCTTACTTTAATAGCCCTTCAATTTATAACATGTGTCACAGTTAAAGGCACAGTGTTTGCACTTTGCTTACACAGTTTGCAGTGTTTTGGACAGAAAGGAGAAACAATGGTTAGTTTTCCTTTCAGCTATTCAAAAGGGACAACACATTATGTGTAAGTGAAGGAACAATTCATCCTGACTGTATTCTTTTGGAAAACCTAACCAAATCGTTGTGTTAGATAATCAAACTGTCTTTGATTTTCTGCTTTCATTTGTAAAATCAAAGCATTTGCACAATGTATTTGCAGTGATAGGTGAAGAGTTGGAAAAAAATGAATTGGTAAATACTTCATTCAAATTTGATCTATACTGTTTACATTTTTACAGCTTTGATCCTTCCCAAATGACCTTTGGTCTGGCTATCATATGCTTACATAGACAAAGTGAATCGTCTCCTGCCTTGGCCTCAATGCAGATATTCTTCAACCTGCCATTCCAGCCACTCACCCAAAAGCCTTGAGAGGTCTGGGAAAAGCCCCTATCTGAGTTTACACACTTACATGCAGAATGGATGACCCACTATGACCCGAGTAATGACAGAGCTATGAGTGGAGCACTTAGTGGGGATTTGTTCTTAGAATCCTCAGTTAAGGTGTCTCCTTGTGGTTTTCTTCTTGCATTTCTCTCTCTTTCACACACACAAGGTTATATCAGTCAAACAAAGATGAACAGATTCAAAACAAAGAGACGTACATGGAGGCAGAGAGATGAATGGATTAGCACTAACACCATGGCTGCACTGACAGAACTGAATACCAGACGACAATATGGCTCCAATTTTTTTGCAGTCCTGCTCCAGCCATAAATAAATCCTTAAAAGCTCATTTCCTTTTTTATAAAATTACATATTTCCATTTCTCTACATGAAAATGGTCCCTTATAATAGTGCAGATCTATTTCTACAACTTTGCCTCATTTAGGCTGTGGGAATGTACACCTTCAGTCCAAGCTTACTGTACCTCCTGTGTCGTCTTTGTAGACTAGACTACTATACACTGCACTGTAGTTAGTTTTAACATTGTGGTAATTCAGCCATACACCGTTGAACCAGACACAAATTCCCGAGGAGAAGAGGAAGAGCCACTTGTTCAAAGTCAAGTACAGGTTGATGGGTTGAATGGTACTTTTCATTTCTACGATAAGCCCCAGTGCCACAAGTCATCAGGATTGGTTTCTTAGGTGTTCTACAAAGAAAACATGGCCTGTCTGAATTATTTTTATGGAGACTATCATTGGGCAATAGCAGAACGAAAGCAGAAAACCTCAGCCATGATGGTGACTGCTTATTTCAGTCATGTTGTGCACTGTAGTACATAAAAAAGGTCATTTGGACATGTTAGTAAGGTCAAAAACTTGATTTTCATCAGAGGCGATCTTTGACAGAAGCTGCTCATACAGTGGACAAAAACCAAAACAAGAACCAAAAAAAGGTTTTCTCTCATATGAACAGCTTGAGACATCAATGGGATGATTCTGCAATCAAGGCTTTTAGAAATAGTTATCAATCTGTAAAATATAGCTATGTGCAGCATTCATCAACTTTACTTAAAGGAGTAATTTGTGAGTTTTTGAGTCTCAATCCCAGGTCATCAAATAGACGCTTTTGGTTGGTACATAGGTGGTCACACCAGCTACCCACCTACAGTAAACTATCAGTCAACCTGGAATTGAGGCACAACAGTGTTACACATTACATCTTTAAAGGCCCACACCATGAAAATGTATTCTTTTGTGTTTCTTGCTGTTGTAAATTTGAGAGTAAAATAAAAAAGCGCTTATAATCTGAAGTAACTGTTCTTCTAGCCTTACAGCTGTACAAGCCAGTAAGAATTGCAGCCAGTTTCCACATGGATACTGAATAACCAATAGTTGTGGAAAACAAAAAACAAACAAAAAGAAAAACCTGCACCCTCTTTGCTTACTTAATACCACAGCTCCCAGGTGAGCTAACGGAGACACGTGTGAACGGTGTAGCAATGTCAGAACTGGCCATGACATGTGTATTATTATTATTATTATTCCTGGCCACACTGCTTCATTCAAATCAGTGCACAACCTTCCAAAGTAGAAACAGTTACTTTGAGATGGATTTTATTTTTCTGGACTTGCCTTGGCTGGTCTTGAGTCAGTCTTCTCGGGTGTGTGCAGCTTACTTTAAAGGACTACATTCAAATAAGGAATGGCACTGAAGTTGTATCCAAATGAATACTTCTAACAATCCCAGGCTCAAACTCGCCTCACCGATTTTGTTGCTTTTACAATAGTCTCTTGTGAAAATCTAATCCCAGGGCGCCTTGTGTATTCAGTTCTATTTCTGCTTAGTCAATAACAAATAGTGTGTGGGAGGAACAGATTAAGCCATCATTCAGTATCTGGATTCATATCTTTTCTATCATTAACACGATTGCAAAAGTATAGACAAACAAACCGTACAGTTTAATACAAAACAATCACACACAAACTATGATGATGATGAGTGTGAACGTCAGTTTAGTTTGACCTACCTTACGCAGTAAGAGGAGGACGTGAACATCAGGAAAAGAATGAGAACCAAAAGGACACCTGTTACTCCTGGAACTGAAAGGAATCAGTAAGCAAAGTCAAAGTTAACACAACAATTTAATTTACAGTAATATTCCCACACAATTACCCAAAACATTTAAAGACTGGACTCCATGCAGCAAACCCAGCACAATGTCCTCCTCTCCCGACATAAAGCCACTCTAATCTGTAACTCTTTACAACCTGCATTGCCTCATTGGTCTTTACACAATGTGGTTAAGGAAAGATTAGTCATCCTTACTTGTGGTCAAAATGATCAGCTTGGGATCCTGGGAAGGAAACACAAAAAACTGTAAATATGTAAAATTTTTCATACATTTTATCAGAAGTTCAGATCTAAGAGCTGCTGGCATTGAAAGGCTATGGAGAGAAGTCGGCAGTTTTCATTCCAAATAGCTGCTTTAGCAGGTGTTATCATTACTAATTTCTTCTTCCTGGTTCGAATGCTTGATAATCGCAATATCAGATGGTCAGCCACCTACTGCGTCAGACTTTTTTAGTTTGAAGTGAACACTTTCCTCACTTCATCAAGGGGAAAATTTAGATTTAGGCTTAGATTGAAGGCATTTGTTGTTGTTTGTGTGCTTCACAGTGAGAAACAACATGGATGCACATTAGATTAAGATTTGGGTTTTGAACCACCCTTGCGATGGTTAAGGTAAGGGACTGGGGAATTCATCAAGCCAATAAGGGTCCTTATGAGCAAAAAAGTCTCACCTCTCCTCTGTAGCGAGCCAGATTGAGGGCGGGAAAGTCATCCGAGTAGCTTGCACTGAAGTTGACGACATTCGCCAGGTGGGCCGACACATGCACAACTACAAAGGAAGAGAAAAGTGTCACACATAAGACAGGCGTCTGTGCACAGACACCAGCAGACACCAGCATGCTTCAATCTTAATCATAAAGGTCAAAATGAACTGCTGGTGGACACTGATACAAACGCCTCTTTCTCTGTTCAGCAGAAAGTCAGCAAAACATCCTCCTGACTCAGTGGTGTGCACACACACACACACACACACACACACACACACACACACACTCCTCCCTGACATAATACGCTAACCAAGCAGTCACTCGTAAGTTGATGGAGTTACAGAGCATAATCATGAGACACAAGGGTCCTTTTTTTCCTGATCTCACATTCTTTCTTACTACCATGGTTTCCCACCCTCACTCTCGCTTATCCTTCTCAGACTCTGTGTCTCTCTCTTGTCGCTGCTGTTTCTCAGTCTTCTTTGTCATATGTCTCAGAACTTTGGAATGGTGCGATTACAGCACAAGAGTATGGCCTGAGGTGAGCAATCAGGCCAGGAGAGTGGGTGTTGAGAAGTTTAACGGTAATGATGAAAGGAGGCTTAAGCTTAAAAATGCTATAATAATAGACAACAGATGCCAGGTTCTTGAAGTTTTCTTATTTCTTTTGTTTTTTGGCTCCATGGAGGCCAATGTTGGTTGATCTGTCCAGACCATTGGAGATGCATTTAAATTCATTTTCCTAACTCTGCAGCTCTGGTTACTTTTGTCTTTTGTGACGTTGTTTCCTTGAGTATATTCAAATTCTTTATAGCCTGTGTAATCTAAGCTAAAAGGTTTTATAAGTCAATGAACCATAATATGACAAGAAAGTGTTGAAACTGTCTCATTAATATTAAAAATATACTATATAAAAAACATGTTTTCAAAAATCACTATTTATTTGTTTATACTACATGACTGTGTTTTTAAACTACATTTTCATACTGACATTGCTCAGTTTTCGAGATACACTCATTTTCATGAGCAGTGTTCAAATACGTTTTAACATATATTTTCTTTGGTACCATGATTTGCACCGCACATAAGAATTGGAAGATCAAATGCATAACTTTCTGTTGCTAAAACACAATTATTATTGTTTTTAGATCAATTTATATACTCTCATTCAAATAATAATTTTATGGTCAACCGCTGGTACCATCATCTGTTGCAACGTGTATTTCACTACATGAGACATAGGGTACTGATCTCTTCACAAGCGGAGAATGGTATGGGACAGAAGATCAAATTCTTAAACTTTCTGGCGCAAAAACAATTAAATGAGGCATCCAGTGGGTAGCAATCCTGCCCACCAGCAGCAATGCTTGTCTCTGTCTGTGAATTTTGGCACTAGATTTCCCAAAATTTAACCAGCCCGAGAACCTGTCCATATTCATTAGTAGTAGTGGTAATAATTCATGCAGTAGTTTTTAAGTTATTTTGTTCACACACAGACTCAGATGGAGAGAGACAAAGGCAATACCCTCCACCTGGCTATTCCAGTGTGCAGGATAACGAATACTCCAACTCTCATGGTTGCAATCTTACATAATTTCAAAGAGGATCATCGCCCAAAGGAGGTTCATTTTAATGGGGTTAAACACATACAAGACACTGAAATCTGGATATCTTTGCATCTTTTGTTTACCATCTTTATGGAAGTAAATACTGAATCTTTAAAGTTAACACAGTCATTATGCTCTAGATGCTAGGAGGAGGATTCAGATTTCTTAGATTGCAAAAGTCTGCTTAGTATTAATTGACAGCAAAATATCTTATCTTTACAGGCCACATGAAGTTTTCCAATGATCATAAGTCACTGTCACAGTGTATCTAGTCAACAGATCTTTAGAACAGAGCAGGGCCTCTATATATTGACTGGATCACTGCAAGGAAATGTATACAGCATGTGTTAATGAGTATACGCCTCCAGGATTGATGTCATCTGGTTTTGTGAGTGAAAGAGAGTTGTATTACATGTGTTGCGGGTCCGAATAGAAGCCAGGTTTCTCTCAACGAATACAGTGACCAGTTGGACGGACATCACAGCTGGTATGCTTGGAATGCTGAGCCAGCGCCCTTGTTCATTTATACCAATTCATGCACACGCATACACACACACACACACGCACAACCTGTTTTATACATGAAGACATATGAGTCACATTGATGAGTTTTACCAGAGAAGATGCAGATGGCAATTCCACAGGCCACATGAAAGGTCTTGCTCTTGTCTAACAGTCTGCGAGTCTTTCTACTTGATACCTGCAAATGTGTGTTTTGCAAGACAGATATCTTCAATAACAATACCAGAAAAAAAATTCCAAAATTATGAATGTTTTTCTCAGTAATATATCTCACTGCAGAAGTGTAGTTACAATATAGGCTTGAGTTCCCATTACAGATTTTTGAACAAACCCCATTCAATTGTCTCTCTGAATCCTGCAATTTCGCATCGACATAAGGAAAAACTTATTGTGGTCACACATCTTTTCAATTCAAAAAGCCCTTCCTCCATTATCTGCAGCCTTCTCGCTACAACGAATAGAAAATTAGTAACAGCTGTTGACACTTTTAACATACAATCAACCAGCTGTTTAGAATAAAATAGAAAATTCAAACCCGGATTTCAATCTGGTTATGTTTCACAGTGATTGATGACATAAAAACGGATTCTGTTGTTCGTCTGTCTCTTTCTTACCGTGTGTGTTCCTCGGACAAAGGTGAGCAGGGAGCGACACATGGGTAACAAGACCAAGCTGCAGTTCAGGTTCAGCACAGATGCAGATGCTCTGCTGATGCACAGCCCCAGCTGGAAACACACACACACACACACACACAAATATTGATAGGCAGTTATATAGTTATAAATGCTTCATTTAGAGAACTAAATGTGGTGCAGAATCTTGAAGTGTTTAGTAGGAAGCAACTGGACTTCTTATCTTGTTTGAAGATGTTCCCTCAAGCACAGAGGGAAAACAGAAGGAATTGACACACATTGAGGGAGCGCTCCAGACATGTGGCTACCCAAAGTGGACCTTTGTCAAATCGTCCAAAAGGCGTCACAAAGAACCAGCCGAGGAAGAAAGTGAAAAACGGAAGAACGTGGTCATCCCATATGCGGCAGGTCTATCGGAAAAATTCAGAAGAATCTTCCAAACACACAATTGGAGTTAACTTCAAACCGGGCCAGACCTTAAGACAGACACTGGTCCACCCCAAGGACAAAACACCCAGGCATAAACTCGGTAATGTTGTGTATGCCGTTCAATGCACAGAAGAGTGCTCTGACCTTTATATAGGGGAAACCAAACAGCCCCTCCACAGACGCATGGCACAACACAGGAGAGCCACCTCATTGGGACAAGACTCAGCTGTACATCTTCATCTTAAGGAGAAAGGTCACTCCTTTGAGGACTCCAATGTCCACGTTCTGGACAGAGAAGACAGATGGTTT